>JARQOC010000004.1:462405996-462538496 GCA_033576535.1 Allobates femoralis
TCCCCGCCACCGGAAACGCGGCTGCGGCTACTGTGCAGCTCCCTGGCTGTGCCCGGCCGGCGGCCGCAGAAGGACAGAAAGGGGCCGCAGGCGACCTCTTAAAGGTAAAGAGCGGCCGCAACGGCCCAATTCCCATTCAGCCCACCGGGAAAACTCCCGGTATGCCCTATGGCCAGTCCGGGCCTGCTGTATGCCCAGATCTGCCACATACTACTATTACTATATGGCCAGATCATGCCACATACCACTGTGACTGTATGCCCAGATCTGCCACATACTACTATTACTATATGGCCAGATCATGCCACATACCACTATGACTGTATGCCCAGATCATGCCATATACCACTATTACTTTATGCGCAAATGTTGCCATATTCCACTATTACTGTATGCCCTGATTATGCCACATACCACTATTATATGCCCAGATCATACCACATACCACTATTACTGTATGCAAAAAGTATGCCACATACCCACTTACTGTATGCCCAGATCATGCCACATACCACTATGACTGTATGCCCAGATCTGCCACATACTACTATTACTATATGGCCAGATCATGCCACATACCACTATGACTGTATGCCCAGATCTGCCACATACTACTATTACTATATGGCCAGATCATGCCACATACCACTATGACTGTATGCCCAGATCATGCCATATACCACTATTACTTTATGCGCAAATGTTGCTATATTCCACTATTACTGTATGCCCTGATTATGCCACATACCACTATTATATGCCCAGATCATGCCACATACCACTATTACTGTATGCAAAAAGTATGCCACATACCCACTTACTGTATGCCCAGATCATGCCACATACCACTATTACTGTATGCAAAAATTATGCCACATACCCACTTACTGTATGCCCAGATCATACCACATACTACTATTACTGTATGGCCAGATCATACCACATACTACTATTACTGTATACCCAGATCATGCAACATATCTGCTATTACTGTATACCCAGATCATGCCACATGCCACTGTTACTGTATGCCCAGATCATGCAACATATCTGCTATTACTGTACACCCAGATCATGCCACATGCCACTGTTACTGTATGCCCAGATCATGCAACATATCTGTTATTACTGTATGCCCAGATCATGTCACATACCACTATTACTGTATGCCAACTATTTGGGATCCCCATTGATCAATAGATTATGCCACATACTACTATTACTGTGTGCCCAGAGCTGGGGACTCTATTAATCCACAGAGCATGACACATATGACTAATAATATATGCCCACTAGCTGGGAACCCCATTAATGCCCAAATTTGTTCACATAGCACTATTATACCAGTATTATTGTATGCCCTTTGACTGGAGACCCCATGGATGCCCACATCAAGGCTTTTAGTTCTGTTCTTCCAGTGGTATAACAACCATAGGATACACCGAGATGATGCTACTTCCCAGGTGCAGAAGTCACTTTGATTCCAGTGGTCTCTGATCAGTTGTTCTTATGTTTTGACTTAATTGGGATAGGGAGGGTGGCATGGGTCCTACCACCATCTGAATAAATGTCGTCTTTTAGTGTATGGCTGCAGGGCCTCTACCACTTAGCACATCATTTGATATGTCACTCAGCTCTTTGCTCATAGTGTCATGCTAGTCTATGGCCCTGTGTGACCTCTGAGCTGATGGAAGAAAGCTGTCACTCAGCACACCGACCTCCTACACTCTCATTCTTGTAGCCAGGACACCGAATCACAATATCTGCGATGTGTCAAAAACTATAGGAAATATGGAGGAACTTTAAGGAGAATGGGGCCAATGTATCAATACTGGCACAAAAATCCCAAAAGGGGCAACACTGTTGTGTAGCTATGAGTTACCTCCTGTGGCTATGTTCACATGTTGTGCTGATTTGTCATTTGTTGCAGTGCATGTTTAATAAAGTTAGTTTTAATCACCATAAAAAATGCAGTAAAAACGCAGCGGTTGCATTTTTGCATATTTTTGTACTTTCTCATTGCTTTCAATGTTGAAAGAATTGACATGAAGCAAAAATGTGTCATGGGAACATAGCATATAAGGTATCCTGCTTTCAATGTATATGTTCTTGTACTTTGCAGTAAATGTGCTCCCGTCTGTATGACACAAACATCATGTGAACATGGCCTAAGAGTTGTCCTAGAAAACACTATATGTTTGATGAATGTTTCATTATTGACCCGGTGACCTCATAAATAAGTGATGGTTATGTAACATCGGATGATCAATGTTTCCTCTAACATCGATCCCATAAGCTAGTGTTCTCCAACCACTAGAAGAACAACAACCTCCAGCATGATGTGATATAACACTGAGAAGAAATGTCTCCTCGGTACTGACACAATCATTTATTCTATATAAAATCTGTAGATCTGAATTAATGTATGTAGTTATGGTGCTCTCTATGGTATAGTGTTTTGGAGTAAGTCTCCCAAATGCTGATAATCTTCCTATACACTTGAAGGGGTCGTCCCTTGGAGACTGTACCTGTTTCTATACTCTATAAAGCAATGGGAGAGTTCCAGTTTAGGATTCATAGGGCAGCTCAGGGTCTGGTGATCTTCATGGGAGACAGAATGCAGTACCAAGCAATATATGGGGCTACTGTGCTCTGCCCTATACATTGTCTACAATACATCCAGACAAAGCAGATTTTAGTAGATTTGTAGGCTGCTGAGTGACAGACCCCCACCCATCTCATATTGATCTTTCTTATGGATAGGTAATTAAGTGCTGGACAACCCCTTTAAACTCGATGAATCTCTATCAAAGTTGAATTTACTCTGCGAGCTGCTCCAGACTTTAGCCATTCGTGCTATCTATGCTCAGTTATTTTATTGTGTGGATAGAACAGAATTCTTAGGGATATGGTTTTTCTAGCCACAAACCTAAATGATAGAGGCAAATAGTTTTAAAGAGGCAACTGTCGTACTATAGAATACAAACCCTGCAGCACAATCAGTTTCCCCATAGGCCTCAATGAGGAGAGCACTTCCTCTGGGGCATCAGAAGATGGGTATAGACTTACAGGTTTTCCACAATTAATGTGACCCCCCCCCCCCTTTTTTTTTGTCCTAGTTCTTCCTAACCGTTTCCTAATATACTTCTGCTATCTACTCCTCTTATGTAAATGTATCTCTAAGAAGCTTGTAAAGACCTTTATTGTTATTGTAGCATTGTTCTTCCATCTGCAGACCTGATTCAGACAAACTGAGCAGGGCATGTCACTGCTGGGGGTGGGGCTGCCTTTGTGAGGGAGAGCAGTTCAACTCAGGTCAGAGAGGCGCGTCACTCTAGCGCTGACCTTAGATGACCCAGACTGTGACATCACCACTCTCACAGCGGGAGCCGAAATGCAGTCAGTTTAATTTTCCGCCCTGAATGAATGTGGTAGAGGATCATGGAGGGTTTGTGTGGGAATAACAAAGAAGGGAATGAGGGATATACAGTTAGGGCCAGAAATATTTGGACAGTGATACAAGTTTTGTTATTTTAGCTGTTTACAAAAACATGTTCAGAAATACAATTATATATATAATATGGGCTGAAAGTGCACACTCCCAGCTGCCATATGAGAGGGTCATTCCATGTCAAGTGATCCAAAAATGAATATTTTTTTTCCCTGACGTCCTCAGATTTTTTTAATTTTTTTTTCTATATGAAGAACAACTTTAGTTAATTACAAAAAAAAAGTTTTGAATTTTTTTCTTTATCAGTTAATTTTTTACAGATTTTTAAAGTTTTAAAACAGTGCGAATTTTGGCCTGGTATGGCTTTACATTTTCTATCATATCTCGGGCTAGAAATAAGATAGAGAAACAAAATAAACACCAATCTACTCAGAACTGTGCAGGCTTTCACCAGATATGTCACAAGAGGATCTTTGTTAATATTTTACCCATGTGATCGCAAGCGCAAAATTTAAAACGCATTTCTGAAAAATCGGCGCGCTTTAAATATTTCAAAAACTGCCCATGTGTCTGCTATGCTCTTAGCCACATCTGTACCAAATTTCAAGTTGGGATCGCGATGGGATCATATTTTAAAATATTTTAATATTAATAGCTTCAATGGGTCATTCTATATCAAGTGATCTAAATATGAATATATTTTTTTACCTGACGTCTTTAGATTTTTTTTTTTTCCTTTATGAAGTACTACTTTAGTTAATTACAAATTAAAAGTTTAGAATTTTTTTCTTCATCAGTTAATTTTTTACAGATTTTTAAAGTTTAAAAAAAGGGTGAATCTTGGCCTAGTATGACTTTACATTCTTTTATCTCAGGCTAGAAATAAGATAATGAAGTGGGAGAGGCATCATTTTACTCAGAACGGTAACAGCTTTCATTTGATATGTTACAAGACTATGTTTCTTTATATCAAATTCAAACTATTGACGGGCAATTGTGAAAAAATGACTGATTGTGTTCTTGGTTATATTTGTGCAGAGATTCAACTTGGGACCTGTCAAATTTATATATTTTTTATTTTATGGTTGTATGAGTTATCACAGCTTATTGAATAAAACATTTATATGCAACAAAAAAGAAACACAAAAAACAAATCCCATAAGTGCTAGGATAAATACATCTTAATCATCAGAACACAACGCTCAGCATTTTCAACTTGAATGTATTGAACAAACCAAAAGAAGAAAGGTGATCATATCCTCAAGTTTGATTAAACAAGATTAAAAGAACCAAAAATGTTAACCCCTATTTATACATATAAATTTGTTTTCTATTCTATCACTAAACATGTGATTTATGAAGTGTTTAATAAGAATAGTACAGTAGTTAAATTATAGTAGTAGTTCTATAAATTATGAACTAATCAAACAATTAATAGTATGTTTTTAAAGTGGCATTTTATCAATTTGTCCCTTCTAGTGGGTGAAATGTAATCTTGTCCATAAACGCTTACTAGCAATCGCCATTTCCTTGTGTTGTCAAAGAGTATGTCCTGGCCTGTCACGGTGTTAGGCTCCGCCTGAGATAATATCTGATTTTTGTGCACTTTTAAAATGTCTGGCTTTCTTGGATACTGAAAGGATGGCGCTGGACCAGAAGGATGCAATAAAGTCAATTCTACTTCTTCATTTTCACAATCTTTGGAGAGTACAGTAGCCAGCCACCAGCGCCAATCATATTCATATTTTTTCAAAAGGATTGCAACAGTGTCTATGATAAAATGCTGTTTCTTGAGACGTAGCAGCCATTGCTGTATGGGAAAAATACAGTTAATATTAAGTAAGGAAGATAGGTAATAAAAATAAAGATTTACAGTACACTTGAGATAGAACTGTATTACTATAAAGTGAGTTTTAGGGCTAGCGCGCACAGTTTTTTCTGTCTGCAGATACACGCTGCAGTTTTGGCAGCTTGTTTTTCTACCAAGTTTTTACCACATATGCGTTAGTTTTTTTAATCGCTAGTGAAAAAAATGGCAGCTTTTTTATATAAATGATAAATGCTGCGTTTATTGCAGCGATTAAAAAGTAGTTCAAGCAGTGATTTACTCACTATGGAGTGTTTCCAAAAACACTGCATGTGGTGAACCCCATAGAAATCAATGGGGCTGTTTTTCTGAATGATGATCCCTAAGAATAGCACTGTGTATTGGCCCTTAATAATAAAAGCATTGATGGCTTTGTACAGACTATTGTTTGTTCAGGAGTGAAGATGTCCAGACATGTCAGGACATGAAAGGTCTGAACGAGCTGTCTTCCTGAATGCAGTGGGTAGACACTTAACATGATTGACAGAGCTGCTGGCCTATCATCTGCTCTGCATTCACTGTCTATCCCTGTGCTTTCTCAGGTTGAGCCCTAACAAAGCTTTTTCCTATATGTCCTCTCCTGCTTCTAAGCTGTAACATATCAAAATAATACAGTAATGTCTAAAAATAATGGATTTGATAAATATAGACCCCACGCTTTTAGACCACAGGTTGAACAGATCTGAATTCAAGATTTTTGAATTGACACTACAATAGTTAAATATTTTAAAATATGATCCCATCACGATCCAAACTTGAAATTTGGTACAGATGTGGCTAAGAGCATAAAAGACACATGTCAGTTTTGGAAATTTTTATTAAAACGTTTTTTCTGGAAATGCGTTTCAAAATGTTGCGTTTGCGTTCGCATGGGTAAAAAATTAAAATTAACAAATATACTCTTGTGACATATCTGGTGAAAGCCTGGACAGTTCTGAGTAGAATGGTGTTTATTTTGTTTCTCTATCTTATTTCTAGCCCAAGATAAAAAAATGTAAAGTCATACCAGGCCAAAATTCACACCTTTTTTAAACTTTAAAAATCTGTAAAAAATTAACTGATGAAGAAAAAAATTCTAAACTTTTAATTTGTAATTAACTAAAGTAGTACTTCATAAAGGAAAAAAAATAAAAAAAATCTAAAGGCGTCAGGTAAAAAAAAATATTCATATTTAGATCACTTGATATGGAATGACCCATTGACGCTATTAATAGTAAAATATTTTAAAATATGATCCCATCGCGATCCCAACTTGAAATTTGGTACATATGTGGCTAAGAGCAAAGCAAACACATGGGCAGTTTTTGAAATATTTAAAGCGCGCCGATTTTTCGGAAATGCATTTTAAAGTTTTGCGCTTGCGATCACATGGGTAAAATATTAACAAAGATCCTCTTGTGACATATCTGGTGAAAGCCTGTATAGTTATGAGTAGAATGGTGTTTATTTTGTCTCTCTATCTTATTCCTAGCCTTAGTTATGAGGAGAAACGTAAAGGCAGGCAACAGCAAAATTCACACTTTTTCCGAACTTTGAAAATCATTAAAAAAAATAATAATTTTTTTAAAAAATTTTCTCTTCACATTTTGCATTGTCTGACATGCTATTATCAAATAACAAAATCTCAAAAGAATTAAAAATATAGAGGTAAAAATCATTGGTTCACTTGACATGGAATGACCCGAGAGTTTCCACATCCAAATCGGAGAAAGGGTTTAGGAATCATAGCTCTGTAATGCATAGCCTCCTCTTTTTCAAGGGACCAAAAGTAATTGGACAATGGACTCTAAGGGCTGCAATTAACTCTGAAGGCGTCTCCCTCGTTAACCTGTAATCAATTAAGTAGTTAAAAAGGTCAGGGGTGGATTCCAGGTGTGTGGTTTTGCATTTGGAAGCTGTTGCTGTGACCAGACAACATGCGGTCAAAGGAACTCTCAATTGAGGTGAAGCAGAACATCCTGAGGCTGAAAAAAAAGAAAACATCCATCAGAGAGATAGCAGACATGCTTGGAGTAGCAAAATCAACAGTTGGGTACATTCTGAGAAAAAAGGAATTGACTGGTGAGCTTGGGAACTCTAAAAGGACTGGGCGTCCACGGATGACAACAGTGGTGGATGATCGCCGCATACTTTATTTGGTGAAGAAGAACCCGTTCACAACATCAACTGAAGTCCAGAACACTCTCAGTGAAGTAGGTGTATCTGTCTCTAAGTCAACAGTAAAGAGAAGACTCCATGACAGTAAATACAAAGGGTTCACATCTAGATGCAAACCATTCATCAATTCCAAAAATAGACAGGCCAGAGTTAAATTTGCTGAAAAACACCTCAAGAAGCCAGCTCAGTTCTGGAAAAGGTATTCTATGGACAGATGAGACAAAGATCAACCTGTACCAGAATGATGGGAAGAAAAAAGTTTGGAGAAGAAAGGGAACGGCACATGACCCAAGGCACACCACATCCTCTGTAAAACATGGTGGAGGCAACGTGATGGCATGGGCATGCATGGCTTTCAATGGCACTGGGTCACTTGTGTTTATTGATGACATAACAGCAGACAAGAGTAGCCGGATGAATTCTGAAGTGTACCGGGATATACTTTCAGCCCAGATTCAGCCAAATGCTGCAAAGTTGATTGGACGGCGCTTCATAGTACAGATGGACAATGACCCCAAGCATACAGCCAAAGCTACCCAGGAGTTCATGAGTGCAAAAAAGTGGAACATTCTGCAATGGCCAAGTCAATCACCAGATCTTAACCCAATTGAGCATGCATTTCACTTGCTCAAATCCAGACTTAAGACGGAAAGACCCACAAACAAGCAAGACCTGAAGGCTGCGGCTGTAAAGGCCTGGCAAAGCATTAAGAAGGAGGAAACCCAGCGTTTGGTGATGTCCATGGGTTCCAGACTTAAGGCAGTGATTGCCTCCAAAGGATTCGCAACAAAATATTGAAAATAAAAATATTTTGTTTGGGTTATGTTTATTTGTCCAATTACTTTGACCTCCTAAAATGTGGAGTGTTTGTAGAAGAAATGTGTACAATTCCTACATTTTCTATCAGATATTTTTGTTCAACCCTTCAAATTAAACGTTACAATCTGCACTTGAATTCTGTTGTAGAGGTTTCATTTCAAATCCAATGTGGTGGCATGCAGAGCCCAACACGCGAAAATTGTGTCACTGTCCAAATATTTCTGGCCCTAACTGTATGTGTTCTTTTTACAAATACATTATTTTTAATGGTGTGGTGTATTATTTACTATTTATTTACTCATAATGGCTGGGTCTAACATTGGCCCAATATTCAGAACCTTGGGCTTGGTGCCAGCTGGCAGTATTCAGCTGGCATTAACCCCTTCATTATCCAGTCTATCACCACCATAGGGCAGCTGGAAGAGTTGTGTACAGCACCAAAGAATGGTGGTTCAATGAATGTGCCATTTTCTGGGGCAATTTAGGCTACAGTTGACAGTGGTGGGGACCCAGAACACTTGGGCTTACCCATGTTGAGGATCCAACTCCCAGATGCCTAGTTGTATTTGACTGAAAACCAAAAATACAGCGAAGCTCCTCGTAATTTTTTTTTACATTTTTAAAAAAAAATAATTAATAAAAAGGGCTCTCCAGCATTTTGATTTCCAGCCAGGTAAAGCTAGGCAGCTGGGGATGGGTGGCAGTCCGTATCCGTCCTGCTGTACTATACTCATGACCAAAAAGACAGCAGAGCCCCATGGCATGAGCCCAAAATTTGTGTCACATGCAAGCGTATACTCACTGTGTGAACAGTGTTGCATATTCTGAAGCCAACATTGAGGTCTGTGGTGGAAAATCGTGGTAAAATATGTAAGTAGTCCAGGAGAAGGAAAAAAGCCAGGCTACTAACACTCTGAAATTTGGACTCCCATTCAGCACGCTGTCACAGCTGGAAATCACCGGCGGTGCACTCTTGACAGTGATAATATTCAAATAGAGTGAAGAAAGAGCCGCACTCACCGGTCTTCACGTTCTTGTCAACGATTTATTTCAATCAAGGTATATAGTGCTGGGAGGGAGGGGGGCAAATAGGACGACGGCATACAGTTTCGCGTTGTAGACGCTTCTGCGGGTCCTGTGCAGGAGCATCTACAACACTAAACGGTATGCCGTCATCCTATTGCACCCCCTTCCCTCCCAGCACTATGTACCCTTGATTAATAAATCGTTGACACGAACTTGAAGACCGGTGAGTGCGGCTCTTTCTTCACTCTATTAAAATATGTAAGTATTGACATGCTGCAGATATTTCTGAGGTAAAATATGCGCCATTTCCACCATGGAAAAATCTACAGCATGGGCACAACACTTCTCATTTCCCATACACTTTGCAGGGAAGGTGCTGTACTGTGGATTTGTCAAAAAAGGCAGAAAAAAACATGGGAAAATCGCGGCAAAAACGCTGGAAATCTGCAGGGTCGGCTCATAGCCTAAGACTTCGTTTATTCCTCCTGTGCACTTATTTGTCAAATATATTGTTCTTACATAGGACTGCATATTATTGCCTACAGATATGAAGGATTAGGCTGATATTTACTTTCTTGTCAATGACTCTTGTAGGTCCTGAATTGGGAAGATATGGTGAGGGTCTTATCTTCTCTAAGGGTATGTGCACATCTGACGTTTCTGCATCTTTGCAGACCGTCCGGAAACCGGTGGAGAATGGCAGAAACTGAGTTTTCTGAGCTCAGCAGTGTCCCTCGTTTTGTTAGCGTTTTGCTAACGTTTTGCGATCGTTTTTTTAGCGTTTATAGAGCGTTTTCTCGGCGGTTTTCTGGCGGTTTTTCTTAGCGTTTTCCAGACTGGTTTTTGGTGCACTTGTAAGCTAGATCCGCTGGAAAAACGCTCAAAAGAAGTCACTTGCTCTATCTTTGAAAACCGATGGAAAACCGGTGAAGAAACTGGAAAGGAGACAAAAAAAAACGTTCTAATGTACACAGCGTTTTCTAAACTCCATTGACTAGCATGTTAATCCAACCGGTGGCTAGGATTAACATAAATTAACATAAAACTCAGCGGAAACCGCCGACGGAAAACGCTCAAAAACAGCCCACAAAACTACTGATGTGCACATACCCTAAGAGTGCATTCATATCTGTGTATATAAAATATCCTAAACTCTGAGCCAGAAAAGTTGGCAAGTGTCAGTGTCGTGTTTTTTCTCTTTCTAGGGAGATAAAAAAACACACTTAGGGCCCTTTCACATCAGCGTTTTTTTCAAATCGCGGCAGATGCGGTGAAAAAAACGCATCTGCCGCGATTAACGCATACTGGCTGCACTTGCGGCACGGTTGCGCCGCAGTTGTGGTAAACGCCATACAAGGTATAGGCGGACTTGCGGCAGGTGCGGCAAGTGCGGTTTTGGCACTTGCGGCAGGTGCGGCCGCGAAAAAAAATGCTGTCAGCCCCGTTTTTTTCCGTGGCCGCACCTGCCGCAAGTGCCAAAACCGCACTTGCCGCACCTGCCGCAAGTCCGCCTATACCTTGTATGGCGTTTACCGCAACCGCGCCGCAACCGTGCCGCAAGTGCAGCCGGTATGCGGTAATCGCGGCAGACGCGTTTTTTTCACCGCATCTGCCGCGATTTGAAAAAAATGCTGATGTGAAAGGGCCCTTACATAGAGTCATTACAAACAGAGTGATGTATTTCAAGTGTTTATTTTTGTTAATGTTGATGATTATGGCTTACAGCCAATTAAAACCTAAAGGTAAATATCTCAGTAAATTAAAGTAGGGAGGATGAAAGGTTTAACACCATGCTTCCGTATTCCAGGAGACATCAATGGGTGAATATAATAATGATTTTTTTAGTCAATGTGTTTCAGGTCTCCCAGAAACGCCCTGATACATGGCAATATTACATTGTTTTTTGATAATATTGTAATTCATTGAGGTGCACTAGTATGTTCATAGTTTTGTGTAGATGTGTTTAAGCTTCCCAGCCTCTCTGGTTCCAAGCGGATTCGGAGAAGATCAGTCCACACTATATGACATATATTGAGAAGGGATCACAGGATACAATTTTGGCTGGCCTGCTTCCTTCAATCATATTACCTAATTCAATGGATATGACCACGGGAGCAGGTGTTTCCAATCGGTCACATGTAAAGCTCCTGCACCGTGATGCTCCGCAATCCTGCTGAAGAGGCCGCTGTGTTTTCCATGCTGCCAGTTCCCTTTTTCCATCAAGTCAGATTTTTTCTATTGTTCAATTCCAAACTAAGTCAATTAAGTTTCTAATAGACTGAGAGTCCATGTGGCATTTGGCCAGTGTTACCGTAAAATTAGAACTTGTGTCAAATATTTCCTTATTAGGGACTTTAGTTTAGTTTATCGTGTTTTATAACATACGACTGAAAAATGGCATCATTACATTTTGTTCTCTATGAGCATTGTTATAGACATTGCTTCCATTAGGCGGCCGTCACACGCTACAATATCGTGAGCGATATCGTTAGCGATCACGTGCACGCACGATCGCTAACGATATCGCTCACATCGCTGGTGAGCTGTCACACAGACAGACTCACCAGCGATGTGGAGCAGCGAGATCGCTGGTAACTATGGTACACATCGGGTTACTAGGCGCCGCGCGGCGCTTAGTAACCCGACGTTTACCATAGATACCATCTCCCAGCATAGGCTGTGCCGCTGGGAGATAGTTCATCGTGGTGTCACACACCACGATGAAGCAGATTGAACAAGCGATTATCGCTTGATATGAGCTCCGGCTCCCATATCTGCGATGTCACGATCAAGCGATTTTACATTGTAAAATCGCTTGATTGCACGCAGTGATGCACAAACGATATCGCTTAAGCAATCAAAAAGAAGATCGCTTAAACGATATCGTTCAAGATATTGCACCGTGTGACGGCCGCCTTACTAGTATGAATTGACATAGGAGATTATTAAGAGACTAGATGGTGGCCCGATTCTAACGCATCGGGTATTCTAGAATATGTGGGGGTGCGGGTGTGCTGCGGTGGCCCCCCTCAGTTCTCACCCACTCCAGGCTTCTGTCCAGCCGCCCCTCACCCTAGCATGCCTTCTTCGGGTATGTGCACACAGTGCGTTTTTGCTGCGGTTTCTGGCTGTGGTTTACCATTGGTTTTATAGTAATTTATGCTAATTTGTTCCTGCGGTTTTGATTCCCAGCAAAACCAATGTGTTTCACAGAAATGCCGTTCCCACACATTGGTTTTGCAAGTGTCAAGAACTGTCAAATCCCTGCGTTTTTGGTGCGGATGGAAGAGAATTGACATGCTCTATTTTTCCTGCGTTTTTGCTGCAGTCAATGGAAAAAACGCAGGAAAAACGCAGCATCAAAAACGCAGCAAAAAAACTACTCAAAAACGTCCTGTGGGCACATACCCTTCTTGTTCCTCCAGCATAGACGTCAACAATTCCAAGGCCTCGGGGGGCGAAGTTAACAGGGGGTGTCATAATAGGCGTGTCCAAGCGCATAGCCCTGATATGGTGGGCGTGCCCTTGTTCACGGCCATTACAACGCCCCCTTTGGTAGCCCCACCCCCGCGGCCTTTGAATTTCTGGAGTCTAAGCCATGAAAAGAAGAAGAAGAATGGCGGTCAGATGGAGCATGGAGCGGCTGGGCGGAAGCATGAAGCGGTGAGCAGCGGCAGGAGGCCGAGCGGAGGGGCCGGAGACGGGCGGACTGTGCTGTTTGCTTTAATAGAAATGCCCACGGTGCTGAGTTTTAGCGGCTAAGTGCTGAGAGAGTGCAGGAGCGAGTGTGAGTATGAGTGCAGGCAGAGTGTGACGTGAGTGCAGGGCGAGTGTGAGAGACGTGTGGGAGTGCGAGGGACGGTGAGGAGTGTGACCGTGAGTGCAGGGCTGAGTGTGACCCGAGTGCAGGGCTGAGTGTGACCCGAGTGCAGGGCTGCGTGTGACCCGAGTGCAGGGCTGAGTGTGACCCGAGTGCAGGGTGAGTGTAGGGTGTGTGTATGTAAGTGGTCTGCAGTACCTGGTCCTGGTGTCTGTGTGCGTTTAGCTTAAGGACCTCTGGTGATGTCACAGTTATGTGACCTTGCTCCGGCCATGATTGTGACATCATCAGAGGTCCTGTAAGTATGCAATAGGCTGCTTTCACATTGTTTTTTTTTTTAAAAAAATGCGGCAGTTGCGGTCAAGAAAACGCATCTGCCGCATTTTCTACCTAACGGCTGCTCTTGTGACACGCTTGCGGAAAGCCCCATGCATTGTCTATGGGGCTTGCGGTAAGTGTGCGGCAATTGCGGTTATGGTAGTTGCGGCGGTTGCAGACGCGAAAAAAAATGCGGTCAGCGACGTTTTCTTCTGCGGCCGCAACTACCGGAACCGCAAGAGCGGGCGTTAGGCGTAAAATGCGGCAGATGCGTTTTTTTGACCGCAACTGCCGCATTTTTCAAAAAACCCAATGTGAAAGCAGCCTTAGGCTACGTTCACACATTGCATATTTTTGTGCGCATTTTTGCGCGCGCTTTTAAAAAATGTGCAATGTGCCTTGTGTCTGCCAGCAAAGTGAATGGGAGATTCACTTTGCCGTTCAGACACTGCATAAAAATATGCAGCGCTTTTATGGGAGAAAACGCTGTGTAAATAATTGACATGTTAACTCTTAACGCAGCAGCACCTGCGTTTTCTCCCATATGGGCGGCGCTGCTGGATCTGATGTCACAGAGGGGAGGAAGAATCCTGGTTCCTCCTCCCTCTGTGACATGCGTGACTGCCCCATTTGATTTTGCAGTGTATTAATATACACTGCGAAACCAGAGTTAACTAAAGGCAAATGTATGAAAAATAATAAAGAATGAATACTTACCCTCCGACGGGTGTTCTGGTGTCCAGGAGCCCAAGAATTGACAGTTATAGCAGGTCAATTCCTGCTGTGGATCCCAGCTCCCGGACACCATTGGAGGGTAAGTATTTATTCTTTATTTTTCATACATTTGCCTTTAGTTAACTCTAATTTCGCAGTGTATATTAATACACTGCAAAATCAAATGGGGGCAGTCACGCATGTCACAGAGGGAGGAGGAACCAGGATTCTTCCTCCCCTCTGTGACATCAGGGGCGGGAAAGCCGACAGTGAAGTCGGCTTCCCCGCCCACTATGTGACTGTAGCGCTGCCACGGCAATCCCGCGTCGCTAATGCGCGCGGCTGTTTTGCATACGCTGCGCTCATTGGTTGCCGCGGCTGGCGGCGACCAATGAGCGCTTGCGCGCAATTTCCGTGACAGACAGAGAACCTTAGACGATTATATAGTAGATGTTGTACCTTTAAAGTCCTCTGGGACTAAAAATTGCCAATACATTTCACATGTATGACGTCGCTCTACCTGGTGACTCCATTTGCCTCTCATTACTTCTTCCGTTCTGACTGGCGTTTCCTGCCTCCGCCGTCCAAAATGGACACCGCAGAGGGGTGTGTGAGTGCAGAGTTGGTGTGGGTGAGTATAGAGGAGGGTTGGGGGAGTGCAGAGGAGATGTGGGGGTGCAGAGAAGGCATGGGGAGCGCAGAGGAGGCATGGGGAGCGCAGAGGAGGCATGGGGAGCGCAGAGGAAGTGTCGGTGAGTGCAGATGAGGTGTGGGGGAGTGCAGAGGAGGTGTGGGAGTGCGCAGAGGAGGTGTGGGTGAGTGCAGAGGAGGTGTGGGTGAGTGCAGAGGAGGTGTGGGTGAGTGCAGAGGAGGTGTGGATGAGTGCCGAGGATGTGTGGATGAGTGCAGAGGAGGCATGGGGAGTGCAGAGGAGGCATGGGGAGTGCAGAGGAAGTGTCGATGCGTGGATGTAGGGGTGCTAGCAGCTCCCGGCCACAGGTGAAGAGCGGGGGGGAACGGGGTGCTAGTAGCTTCCGTAGTGGGTGGGGGGGGAGTTGCTAGAGGTTCCCGCCGCACGTGGTTCTGTCACTTGCAGCAGCAGGGGGAGAGGCTGTCTCTTACCGCAGCCGGCGGCGCCTGTCACAAAGGAAGGCGCTGTGTGGTGCTGGCGTTGCCCCCCTCGACACAACTGCTCCCTCTGCCAGCTTGCCACCTGAGCATAAGGGCTCACACTGTCCAATGGACGGTGCGGCCTTGTGTGGATGAGTGCAGAGGAGGCATGGCGACCGCAGAGAAAGTGTGGGTGAGTGCAGAGGAGGCATGGGGAGCGCAGAGGAGGCATGGGGTGTGCAGAGGAGGCATGGGGAGTGCAGAGGAAGTGTGGATGAGTGCAGAGGAAGTGCGGGTGAGTGCAGAGGAGGCATGGGGAGCACAGAGGAAGTGTGGATGAGTCCAGAGGAGGCATCGGTGAGTGCAGAGGATGTGTGGGGGAGGCAGAGGAGGCGTCGGTGAGTGCAGAGGAGGCGTCGGTGAGTGCAGAGGAGGCATGGGGGAGTGCAGAGGAGGCGTGGGGGAGTGCAGAAGAAGTGTGGGGGAGTGCAGAGCAGGCGTCGGTGATTACAGAGGAGGTGTGGATGAGTGCAGAAGAGGCAATGGGGAGTGCAGAGGAGGCATGGAGAGCGCAGAGGAAGTGTGGATGAGTGCATAGGAAGTGCAGGTGAGTGCAGAGGAGGCATGGGGAGTGCAGAGGAGGTGTGGGTGAGTGCAGAGGAGGTGTGGGTGAGTGCCGAGGAGGCATGGGGAGTGCAGAGGAAGCATGGGGAGTGCAGAGGAGGCATGGGGAGCGCAGAAGAGGCATGGGGAGTGCTGAGGAAGTGTGGATGCGTGGATGTAGGGGTGCTAGCAGCTCCCGGCCACAGGTGAAGAGCGGGGGAGGGGGGTGCTAGCAGCTTCCGTAGTGGGTGGGGCAGGGAAGTTGCTAGAGGTTCCCGCCGCACGTGGTTCTGTCACTTGCAGCAGCAAGGGGAGAGGCTGTCTCTTACCGCAGCCGGCGGTGCCCGTCACAAAGGAAGGCGCTGTGTGGTGCTGGCGTCGCCCCCTATGCACAGCCGATCCCCTGTCAGCTTGCCACCTGAGCATAAGGGCTCACACTGTCCAATGGACGGTGCGGCCTTGTGTGGATGAGTGCAGAGGAGGCATGGCGACCGCAGAGAAAGTGTGGGTGAGTGCAGAGGAGGCGTGGATGAGTGCAGAGGAGGCGATGGATGAGTGCAGAGGAGGCATGGGGAGTGCAGGGAGGCATGGGAGCACGAGAAGTGTGGTGAGTCCAGGGAGGAATCGGTGAGTGCAGTGGATGTGTGGGGGAGTGCAGAGGAGGTCGGTGATTGCAGAGGAGGCGTCGGTGAGTGCAGAGGAGGCATCGATGATGAGAGGAGGCATCGTGTGCAGAGGAGGCGTGGGTGAGTGCAGAGGAGGCGTGGGGAGTGTAGAGAGTGTGGGGGAGTGCAGAGAGGTGTCGTGATTACAGTGGAGGTGTGGATGAGTGCAGAGGAGGCATGGGGAGTGCAGAGGAGGTATAAAGAGCGCAGAGGAAGTGTGCATGAGTGCATAGGAAGTGCAGGTGAGTGCAGAGGAGGCATGGGGAGTGCAGAGGAGGCATGGGGAGTGCAGAGGAGGTGTGGAGGAGTGCAGAGGAGGTGTGGATGAGTGCAGAGGAGGTGTGGATGAGTGCAGAGGAGGTGTGGGGAAGTGCAGAGGAGGCGTCAGTGAGTGCAGAGGAGGTGTGGATGAGTGCAGAGGAGGCATGGGGAGTGCAGAGGAGGTGTGGGGGAGTGCAGAGGAGGTGTCAGTGAGTGCAGAGGAGGGTGGATGAGTGTAGAGGAAGCGTCGGTGAGTGCAGAGGAGGTGTGGGGGAGTGCAGAGGAGGCGTCAGTGAGTACAGAGGGGGCGTCGGTGAGTGCAGAGGAGGTGTGGGTGAGTGCAGAGGAGGTGTGGGGGAGTGCAAAAGGAGGTGTGGGGGAGTGCAGAGGAGGTGTGGGGGAGTGCAGAGGAGGCTTGGGGGAGTGCAGAGGAGGCGTGGGGGAGTGCAGAGGAGGTGTCAGTGAGTAAGAGCAGGGTCGGTGAGTGCAAGGAGTTGGGTCATGTTGCAGAGGATGTGTGGGGATGCAAAGGAGATGATGGGAGTGCAGAGGTAGTACTGAGGAGTGCATGAGGAAGCTTGGAGATGCATGAGAGCTGTGGGAGTGCTGAGGACGGTGTCATTAGTATAGAGGAGGCGTGGGTGGGTACAGAGGAGGCGTGGGCGGAATTCTCCTCATTATACTCCAGTGGCCATCTTGGAAGCAGGAGGAAAAAATTACTAATCTGAGCAGATTGGAGAATGAGAGGCAAACAGAGGCTGCTCATGGTAGAAGCATTTTTGATTTTCCAGCACTACAGCAAACCTGGATTGAGTCTACCTCTACCTCATACACATTTGTTAGTTGAAGAGAATGGGGCATCAGACTGCGCTGCTCGCCTGTCAATGATGCACCGGAGGAGTCCTACTAGATGTGTCGAGCCCACTGGGACGGGGTACTCGGAACCGGACCAGGTTGCTACTGGGGGATGTCACGGAGGTCCTGGTCCGGACCGTGTCCCGGGCCCTGGCAAGTAAAAAGGGAATATTTACAGGGATTAAATGTTTGTCGTGATGCCACCCACGGCTTGTGGTCAATAGTGGGACCACCGCTGCTGCAGAACCTACGGGGATGATTAAGCAGCTATGAGGATAGTTCTCCGCAGGTAGAATTTGGTTCCCCGGGGCAGTGACGATTCAAGTGTATGGTGTAGGCTTGTAGTAGGTGCAGTTCATTTACTGTCCTGCTGCTGCAACCTTCCTTCGTTCAGTGTCCAGAGCTGACAGGCTGTGGCTCTCCAGGTGGGATCTCTCTGCAGTCCTGCTGGAGGGAATCATGCACTGGCAATACAGTTCTGTCTTAATCAGGAAAGGGAATCAGAGGCAGGGTTCACCGTGTTTACTTGGCGGTTCTTTTAGTACAGCAGTTCAAGTACAGTTTTTACACGGGTTACAACTTTCCCCTCCGGGTTCCTCTTTACCCCCTGCAGCCAAGTTGTTCCTCTCTGTGACCCCTCACTCCTTCTCTGTCCTTTCCAGGCTTTACTCTCTCTTTTCTCTCTCACTGTGCGTGTCTCCGGACAGTTTAGCGGTAGCTCAGACCACCTGTGGGTCCTCATGGTCGCCACTGAGCTGCCTGTCCTTTGGGGTAGGAACTCTAACGTGGAGTTAGAGCTCCCCGTCGGTAATCTGGGGAAACCAGGTGAATCGTCGGTCCCCTTCAGAGCCGGCACTCTGCTACTAGCCTAGCCTCCAATAGTCCTGCTGTGCTAGTCTCTATCAGGCTCCCTTCTACCATGTGATTCAGGTTCCATACAGGCTACTCCGCCTGCAGTCAGTCGTCTCGGCTGTGTTCCTAGGACCCAGTATCACTGGTCCTCTCTTTCCTCACATTCCTGGGGTGCTGGCTCCGAATGGGGTTTCTCTCCGTGACTGTGCTGGCTCTTCGGATTCTGCGCTCCTTACACCCCACTCCTCCAGGACGTGTGCTTCTGGTCTGTACTGCTCAGCCTACCTCGGCCTACTGACTCCTTTCTCCTCTCCTTCTCTATTTCTACCATCTATCACCTGACCTGCTTACTGTCCCACCCACTGTTCTCTAAACCCACCACCCCTTGCCCACCTAGAGTCCCGGGCTCCGGGTTGGGTGCTGCCCTCTAGTGGTGTGTGGGCTGTCTGTGAGAGTGTTGTGGTGCAACTGTTTTCCTATCTTACCTGGCTGCAGTACGCTATGTGGCCTCCTGGTCGCAGGGGCGCCACAGATGTAATAGAGAAATAGACTTTTTCTTTTACATGTTTCGTGGTAATCACACACTTCCTCAGGACAGCCTATTGAAATAAAGTCTTATTTCTCTTTACCTAACAAAGATCATCGCCTCGGATCTTGCAGCAGCCGCCAATGCTGATTACAGTGGTTGTGTCTCATACAACCATAATAGGTGGGTGAATCTGATTTATCTCTCACGAATATTCCCTTTATCTCGGATAAGGCTCGGTGTGCCCTATATTCCTATTAGCTACCTTTCTACCTCATACAGGGCACCCATGTCACCAGAACGGATCATGGCTATAGGGCTGAGTGAATACAGTGAACTATTGTAATATAATAAATCTTATACTACATTGGTTCAGGGGGCATCACTGAGCATATAGCAAGTACGAGAATTATGTTTGGTCCATCGTCCGATAAGTACCACATACAACCCCTATTTTTTGTTTTATCTATTGTATTGTATTTTTTAAATTGAATTTATGCTTATTGCATTGTTTCCTATTATTGTACTGTATTATTTTTTCTCTACTGGAACTACTGCAATATTTGTGTATTTTCTTACTGCATTATATTGTGTATTTTCATCTATTATCCACTGTATTGTAAAGCGCTATGGAATATGTTGGCGCTATATAAAGATTTATTATTATTTATTTTTATACAACAAAACCAAGCTGTACTCCCATTAGAAAATGACAGCAATCACATTAGACAAGACCGTCACACATGCAATACAAACAAACAGCACACGTGTTATACAATAACAAGTATAGCACACGTCACACGAACACACAGCACATGTTACATAAGCAAAGCATACACGGTGTTATACATGCATAGAGTATATTTTAGACACATCAAATACAACTCATAAGTCATATTCATCAAAAAAGCACAGTGCAGTGCACAATCACAGCGCACACATCACACTCACACAAAGAACAAAACAAAAGCACACCGCAAAGTCAACCCCACATAAGAATGTGGCACCCCAGGAGTCCGGTTGCCACAGTGGCATTGCCTCCTTCACAGTGGATGATGTCATGACTGGAAGCAAGAAGGGGTCCCCTTGTCAGGTAACACCAGCATCCAACACTTATCCTGACTCCTGACCAGAAGGGGGAGCTTTGAACCTGGTTTCAGGGGAGCTTCCCTATAAATTCTGGTCCGGAGGCGGGGTAAGGCAAAAAGTCAGGGAGAAAGTCTGAGAATAGTAAGAGTGCAGACATTGGGGACTGGAGCCGGTGGAGCTCAGTCTAGGACAGGACAGTGGAAGCCTAGCGAGACAGGAGTCGAGGAGAACCTGGGGAGTGGTGCCGTGAACGGGCTGGCCCAGAGGAAAGTGACAGAAACCAGACACCAGAGTCCATGATTGTTCGGGTACTGAAGTCCCGTCAGCCAAATCCGGAGGGCCGAGGATTGCAAGTTCTCTGGCCCTACTCAAAACCCGATGGCAAAGCAGCGTAGCAGAGCCCGAAGCCGCCGCCGAGGAGAGACACCTGGAATAGCCTCGAGCTGCCTGCCATATGGGTAAAGGACTAGACACGCAGGAAGAGGGCCACAGCACAGAAGGAAGGCCTCTACAACCACCTGGTTAGGTGGATCCCCAATTGCTTCCCAGCTGCCCGGATCTCCATCACCAACTGTTGCCGGTATCCTGGTCTGCAGCATCAACCATCGAGTAAGGGTTTAAAGGAAACTTTCGTCATCTTGTCCTGCAGTTATTTACCACGCCCTGCAACCCACTGAATCCTATTCCCAGCATAGACTGTGTAAACTGCCCTGGGGTCCTCTGCTCTACCTGTGGAGAGCCAGACCATCTCAGCTGCAATACCAACAGCCCCAGAGGATCCAACCTAATTGCCGAAACCCATGGGTTGCGTCACAAATTCAAAAAGCTCAAAACCGGAGCAGGAAACGCTCCTCATAGGAGCCAATGCTAAACACCGGATTGCTTCACAAGCAATCCGGTGTCCGTCTCCGGCACTGCAGCCTGCGTGAAAAATCATGCAGGCTGCAGTTTTCGGAGCGGTTCTATCCTCCGCACTGCAGTAACCGGATTGCTCATGATGTGTAATCCTGAGCAATGCGGCTACTGCATAGTTTGCTCATCCTGGCTGTTGCCGGGATGAGCAAACTGTTCTATGTATTGTAAATAGATAAATTTAATAAATAAATAAATGAATGCTTGAGGTCTCTAGGGAGGGCTTAGTCCCCTTAGAGACCGGACGCCCACTCAGGTGGGCTTCACCTACAATGTCCCCATGCCACGGGCTCCTCCGAGCTCCGTGCATGTCCCCCAAACTTCCCCCCCCCCCCCGTATTTTTATAGAGGCGTCCCTGCACCCCTCTTTTATAAGTCTCCCTATTTGTGCCAAAACACTAAATATTACAGTACACAATTAGGCTCATAGTTACGTGTTGTTCTATGAAGTTTCATTTTCAATCCATGGGCGGGGCTGTGTGCTGCTGCCTCCGGCCGCTAATTCTTTATGCCCGCCCCCTGTGGCCTTGATCCTGTGTTGAGAGGGAGGCCGCGTCATGAAAGGTGCGGGGCTAACTTCGCGTCATACCGATAGCCCCGCCCATTTCATGACGTGGCCTCCCTCTCAACACTGGAGCAAGCCCAGAGGGGGCGGGCATAATGAATTAGCGGGCGGAGGCAGCAGCACACAGCCCCGCCAATGGATTGAAAATGAAACTTCATAGAACAACACGTAACTATGAGCCTAATTGTGTACTGTAATACTTAGTGTTTTGGCACAAATAGGGAGACTTATAAAAGAGGGGTGCAGGGATGCCTCTATAGAGATTCGGGGGGGGAGTTTGGGGGACATGCACAGAGCTCGGAGGAGCCCGTGGCATGGGGACATTGTAGGTGAAGCCCACCTGAGTGGGCGTACGGTCTCTAGGGGGACTAAGCCCCCCTAGAGGCCTAAAGCATTCATTTATTTATTAAATTTAACTATTTACAATACATAGAACAGTTTGCTCATCCCGGCAACAGCCGGGATCAGCAAACTATGCACTAGCCGCATTGGTCAGGATTACACATCCTGAGCAATCCGGTTACTGCAGTGCGGTATTCTGCACACATTTTTGATGAAAAATGTGTGTAACCGGTATTGCGTTCACCGCATCCGGATCTGGATGCGGTGAATGCAATTCAAGTTTTAAGTGTGACCCTAGCCAAAGTGAGTGCTAATAATTTTTCTTTTTTTCATTACATAAACACACTGTACTGCACGTCACTTAAATGCACAATACACGCATCAGACAATTTAGGGACCTTTCATATCAGTGTTTTTGCTGATTCGCAGCAGATTTAGCAGATTTACCGCATCTGTTGCATAACAGCCGACTTGTGGCAAGCCCCCATTCATTCTCTAAAAAAACGCACTTGCCGCACCTACCTCAAGTCCCATAGAGAATGAATGAGGGCTTGCCACAAGTCGACTGTTATGCGGCAGATGCAGTAAATCTGCTGGATCTGCCACGTATCAGCAAAAATGCTGATGTGAAAGGGGCCTTATGCACCTTTCACATCAATGCACCTGACCGCAAGTCCCATAGGGAATGAATGGGGCTTGACGCAAGTGTTCCATTATGCAGCAGATGCAGCAAACCTTCCGGGTCTGCTGCTAATTTCAAATAACGCTTATATAAAAGGTGCCAACACAAGCACAGTACATACAAGTAAAGTGAACATATCGGACACATAACACAAGCCAAATGCACACATACCACATGTCAGACACCTCAGACAGGCATATTGAATGCTTCAGACACATCCAACAAGGAGAGTGTACACGTCATACAAGCATACCGCACATGTCACACAATACACATGATACACAAGTACAATGTACATTATACATAAATGCATTGTACACATCAGAAGCATCACAAATGCAGAGCACATACATTATGAGAATCAGAAACCTCAGGCATGAATAGCAGGCACATAAGACATCAGACACACAAGTCACACACTTCACGTAAGCTCAGTACACACCTGACATAAGCACAGCGCACATGTCATGTGAGCACATTACACACACACTCAACTTCACAAATTGAGCAGAGGTTCATATCCACAACTGAACACGTTTTGAGCAGTTCTGCAGTTATGGCATCACTGTTTGAAACACTGCAGACTCTCAGCCTATTTCCTCACATGATCAAGATCCAGACTCTGTGTCTTTTTAATTAATTGTTTAAAGGGCTCTCCATTGTTCTGGTGAAAGCCTTGCAGTCACTTTGCGATTACAACAGAAAACACGTAATTACTTACCGGTAATGTGTTTTCTCGGAGTCCATGACAGCACTCAGAACAAGAGAGGGATCCGCCCTCCAAGGACAGGGAACCATCAGGCTTTAAAAGAGGCGGTTCCTCTCCCCATGTCAGTTGGTTACAGAGTCTGAAAAATGGACCTCCGGAATATACCACAACACCGAACACCACGTGTAACACAAAAACACAAAAGAGAGAAGCAAAAGAAGTGAAGAACCCTCAACAATGAGAGGAATATGTGGGTGCTGACATGGACTCCGAGAAAACACATTACCGGTAAGCAATTACACGTTTATCGGTCATCCATGACAGCACCCAGAGCGAGAGAATTACAGAGAAACGTAGATCTAGAGAGGGACCACAGCCTGTAGTACCCTACTACCAAACGTGATATCTGCAGCAGAAAGGTGTAATCTATAGTGCTTATAAAACATAGAAGGCGACGACCAAGTCACTGCTCGACAGATTTGATCAATAGAGACACCTGACCTTTCTGACCATGTAGCCGCCACCTCTCTTGTGGAATGAGCCTTGAGGGTCTTCTCCACTGCCTTGCCGCTTGCAGAGTAGGCCATGCTAATAGCATCCCTAAGCCATCGAGCTAAGGTGGCTTTGGAAGCCCTGTGACCTTTCATCTGTCCCTGAAAACAGACAAAAAGGGACCTCTCCTTCAAGGACTTGTGGCCTCTAAGTATCTCTCTAAACAACGTTTGACATCCAAGGAGTGCAACTTCAGCTCCTTGTCATATTTGCGGTTACAGCAAAAAGTGGGCAATACAATCTCCTGCGATCGGTGAAAGGTGGAGACTTCCTTAGGGAGGCATGCCTAGTCAGGTCGTAAGACTACTCCATCGTCATGAAACAAAGTAAAAGGTGGGTCAGCTGAGAGGGCCTGAATGTCCCCTATCCATCGGGCCGATGTCAGGGCTACCAATTAGACAGTCTTAAGGGAAAGGACCTTAATAGGTACCTCTTGCAGGGGTTCAAATGGAGGGTATGTCAATGCCGTGAGTACAAGGTTGAGATCCCAAGGAACTGAGCTAATGGGCTTAACCGATGCAGACCTGGTGCATGCTTTGATAAAGCTTGAAACCCAAGGGTCCCCTGCTAGGTTGAATTTTTACAATGCGCCAAGGGCCGAAACCTCGACCTTAGAAGTGTTCACTGAGAGTCCCATCCCCACCCCTTTTTGTAGAAAGGACAATACTAGGATAAAAGGAGCTGCCCCTTCAGGATTTGCTCCCGTGACTGACAAAAATTTCACCCAAGTTCTATGGTAAATACGGGAAGTCACAGATTTCCTAGACTTAAGGAGAGTCTCTTAAACCGCGGTCAAGAACCCCTTATTACTCAAAATCCACCTTTCAAGTTCCAGGCAGTCAGGTGTAACTTGTCTGCCTTTGGGTGATGAACCAGCCCCTGGGAGAGGAGGTCTGGAAGATCCGGAAGTACCCAAGGATTGGATACCGACATCTGTTAGAGCCAGAAGAACCACGGCCTCCTCGGCCTGAAGGGAGCTATCAATATCACTCGTGCCAGAGAGATCAAAATCTCACTATTTGCGGATGATGTCGTTCTGTATGTCCAACACCCTGAACGAGATCTTCCAAAAATTCTATCAGATATAGAGATGATAGGCAAAACTAACTGGGTTTTCCCTCAACAAAAATAAATGCGAAGTTCTGTTTATGGATCCGGGGAATAAGATGCAGGGCCAACAATATCTCTGCGGCCTACCGATAAGGAAAGATAGCATTAAATTTCTAGGAATACACCTAGCCAGAACACCGGAAATGACATACAAACTGAATTTCCTGCCAATTATACAGAAGATAGAACAGGAATTGGCAAGATGGATAGGACTGCCACTCTCTCTGTTGGGACGAGGCCATTTATTAAAAATGGTCAGTTTTGCTAGATTGCTATACCCCCTTCAAACTATCCCCATGCTGTTGAAACATAGTGACATAAATAGACTTAACAAAGCTTTCTCTAAATTTTTATGGAGAGGTAGACGACCCCGTCTAGCTTATGCAACCTTGATTCAGTCTAAGCAAGAGGGAGGACTACAGCTCCCGGATGTTCGGGGATACAATCTAGCGTGTATCCTACGCAATGTCCTTGATTGGATCAGAAGCACAAATAGATTCTCCGATACCACTCTGGAGGGAGAATGGGCCAGACCTTGGGATCTAGTAGCCTTATTACACTCACCAATACCCTTTCTACCCCCTCATTTAAAGAACACGGTGATATATAAGGACACAATAGCGACGTGGAAGGAGGTCAGGAAAAAACTCAAGCTGACATGGAAAATCTCGAAACTACTTAACCCCTGGGGCTGCCCGTCTTTTCCTCTGGGGCGTGAAAATTCATTGTTTAAGTTGTGGAGAGATAGAGGTATTAGGACGTTGGGAGATCTCATGAATCTGGAGGAAAGAAGGTGGATGTCAGAGAAAGAGGTCTTGCATAAATACAATTTAGCCCAATTTCACGCTTTGCAATATCGTCAGTTGAAGCATCATCTCCTAGCACATTTACGAGATATATCAGGGGAATTGGAGAACTCCTTGTGGTCTGAACTTATCTCTATGGATAAAGATGAGGTATCTATTACTTCAATATATGCCAAATTAAAACAGGTTCTTAGACCGCAAGGAAAGAGAGGCCAATTTAATAAATGGCGTAAGCATTCCACAGACCCGGAGCTTTCACAGAAAATCCTTGAGGGATGGGGCACGATCAGACAACATGTTATTAATGAGAGATGGAGGGATTCACAATTTAGGATCATGCACGGTACCATACAGGGTTTTAACATTCCTCCCTCTAAGACCAACCAGAAGAGAATGGTCCATTGCCCAAAATGCAAAACGCCCATGACTGACTTGGAACACGGTCTGTGGTCCTGTGCCGAGACTCAGAAATACTGGAGAACAATAGATGCATGGACTAGAAAGATTTGTGGGGATATGGGAGAGCTAGACCCGATGAGATGGATTTTTCATTATCATCCAGCTTCCCAAATGTTAAAACAACCCCATGTATTATGGCACTACATTGCGTTGATAGCAAAGAGGCTCTTACTCCAGTACTGGCTCAATGACAGGCCTCCAGACCTTGCCCAGGTGAGAATGACGCTGCACCACACATTGTCACTTGAATCCATAGATACACTCCGCAACCCGACTAAATTGGCTAAAAAATTCTTTTTCAAATGGAGACGCTTCATTGAAACTGAGTTCACAGATGTGGAAATTAGAAATTTTATGCTGCCCTTCCGAACATCGACATGGTATGCTCTGGAAGAACTAGGGGGTACACTGGGTAGGCTGAGGTGTTAGGTACAGGAGATGTAATAATTTTTGATACAAGATTGGAAGTGTTTGCAATATTTTCTTTATTTGAATGAATAATGGTTAATGTATGTGGATAATTTCTTATGGGAGGGGGGGAGGGAGGGACATGGGGATAATATACTGTACAATACGAAAACTTTGATTTATATTTTACTGATCAACACAGTTTTCTGTATGAATATTCGATTCTTTTACTTTACTCTGTACAAATATTCTGATGATTAAAACCCAATAAAAATGATGATTCAAAAAAAAAATATCACTCGTGCCCGATCCTCCCGAATTTTGCGTAGGACTGTTGGTATTAAGATCAGAGGAGGAAAGGCATAGGCTAGTCTAAAATCCCAGGGGATCAGGAGTGCATCTACTGCTACTGGACAATCCCTGGGATCCAGGGAACAAAACCGATTCACTTGTTGGTTGTCCCGGGTTGCAAACAAATCTATGGTGGGGACTCCCCACATGTCCGTGATCTGGCAAAAGATTGCCTGATTTAGAACCCACTCGCTCTGGTGAAGGTGTACCCG
Source organism: Allobates femoralis (assembly GCA_033576535.1). Lineage (NCBI taxonomy): Eukaryota > Metazoa > Chordata > Amphibia > Anura > Aromobatidae > Allobates > Allobates femoralis. The sequence goes on from JARQOC010000004.1 coordinate 462,433,238, forward strand.
GCTGAGGAAATCTGCTTTGTCGTTGTCTTTCCCCCTGATATGCACTGCCAATATGAAGGCTAAATGTGTTTCTTCCAGGAAGAGGATTCGGTCTGCTACTCCCATCAGTGCTTTCGACTTTGTCCCCCTTGGCGGTTGATATAGGCAACTGTCACCTGATTGTCGGATAGGACTTTGACATGATGACCCTCCAATGCTGGTAGAAAACCCGCTATAAGGCACTTTCCACTGCTACCAATTCTCTCATGCTGGAGGAACTGACTTTCAGAGCATCTGACCAATCCCCCTGAAGTATCTCCTGATCTAAATGGGGTCCCCATCCCAAGGGACTGGCATCGATTGTACCTAGCCTGGTAGCGGGGGACCACCAGGGAACCCCTGTGACAGTACCGAACCGTCCAACCACCAGCGGAGAGATCGTAGGGTAGCTGGTTGTAGAGTCAGTTTACCCTCTAGATTCTGACCCAGGACTTCTTGATGTTTGTGAATGTTTCTCTGCAGAGTCCTGGTATGAACCTGGGCCCAACGTACTCCCAGAATGCAGGCTGTGAGAGATCCCAGTAATGATATGGCCCATCTCAGAGTCACGGTTGGAAAATCTATGGCATTTTGAACAAGTGTCTGAATGGTCATTATTTTGTCCGTGGAAGTCCAATAGGACACCCAAAAAAATCTAGGATGTTGACAGAGTCAATTTGGATTTGTCCATGTTAATGAGCCACCCCAGATTTGTCAACACTTGGAGAACCCGATGGACTTGGTGTGCACAATGTTAAGCTGATTTCCCAATAATCAAAAAATTGTCCAGGTATGGCACAATTAGGACATTCTGCTCCCTGAGGTGGGCCGAAACCTCTGATATAATCTTGGTGAAAACCCGAGGAGCGATCGCTATTCCAAACGGCAGGGCTCGCTACTGGAAATGAAAGATTTGGGAGTTCACCTGGACTGCCACCCAGAGGTACTGTTGGGACTGAAGACATATAGGAACATGATAATATGCATCCTTTAAATCCAGGACTGCCATATGGCAACCTGGAAAGGGCATTCTGACTGCAGACCCAATGGACTCCATCTGAAAAGTGGGCATCTGCAGGTAATAGTTCAGGCTTTTTAAGTTTAGAATCGTTCTGAAAGAACTGTCTGTTTTTTTTTTTTTTTACCAGGAAGAGGGGAGAGTAATACCCTCTCCCCTCTTCCTGGGTTGGAGCCCGAACCAGAACCGTTTTCATCATGAGACCGAAGATCTCGCTTTCCAGAGCCCGACGCTCGACCTGCGATGATCTGGGAGGAGTGACCAAAAATCTGGATGGAGGAAGATGCGGAAACCAGAGTCTTAGACCGGCTTTTATGAGATACAAAATCCAAGCGCTTGATGATTTGCGAGCCCACGCTGGAAGTAAGTAAGAGAGTCGACCTCCCACCAGGGGAAGTGCGTCACTTGGAGGACTTCTTGAAGTCACGGGAGGACCCCTATAACATGAACCCCTTTCCACCCTTTCTCCGGTCAGACCAACTAGACTGGTCTTTTATCGGGGAATATTTTCTGGAATAACACAGATTTCGAAAGGGACATTTAAAGGAAGTAAAGGGAAACTCCGGGAATGTCTTCTATTTATCCCTGCTTTCTCTAAGACGTCGTCTAAGGCAGTGCCAAATAAAAATTCACCCTCGCAAGGAAGAAGACAGCTTAGTTTTTGTCTGCAGATCACCCAGCCAATTCTTTAACCACAACGCCTTCCTGGCTACATTGGAGGAAGCTGCGGACCTTGCTGTAAGCATGGTGGAATCTGCTGCTGCATCTGCAAGGAAGGCTGCGGCACCCTGTATTTCGGGAATTGAGGCCAGAATTTCTTCCAGAGAAACTCTAGATTTTAATTGGGACACAAGTTGGCTCTAGCCACACCATCAGGGACCTGGATGCACAGATAGCGGCCAGGCCCGGTCTTAGCTGACCTGTTGACGATTCCCTGGTATTTTTAAGGAATTGGTCAGCTTTCTTATCAAGAGGATCCTTTAGGGTACCTTTACACGCCACAACCGCGAGAGACAATTTTTGCAGCGATTTGTCGTCGCGGCAATATCGCTGCCAAATTGCCTCCTTATTGTAAATAGTGAATGTGGCGGCGATAACATCAATGTCGCTTGATTCTGATTTCAGAGCAGTGCTCTAAAATCGTAATCAGGCGACATTGGCTTTATCGCCACCAAATTCCCTATTTACACGCCGCAATAAGGAGGCAATTTGGCGGCGATTATTCAAGCGAGAAATATCGCCGCCAAAATTGTCTCCCGCGTTTGCAGCGTGTAAAGGTACCCTTAGGGTGCCCATGTCCTCAAATTGTAAGGCATATTTTTTCGATGCTTTAGTGACTGCTATGTTTAGTTTTGGTGCTTTATCCCAGGACATGCAGGACGCCTCTTCAAAGGGGTATTTGCATTTTAGAAATGCAGTAGGGGCGCCTTATTTAACAGTTTTTTTCCACTCTCTAGAAACCAGATCCTGGAGCTGTTCATCCAAAGGAAAGAACGGCGCTTCTTTTGACCTAACCCCCCCGAACATTAGGTCTAACTGAGATGGCTGCGATTTCTCTTCCTCAATCCCCATGGTGGCTCGGATTGCTTTAACTAAACCACTCACATATTCGACCAAAAAACAATGGCGTCGACCAGTTTCATCATCAGAAGAGGAAGCAGAGGATGCTTTTGAGGATTAACTCTCCCCTTCTGATCTGTCAGATTCAACTGTGGGCTGAGGCAATACGTTACAGGAAGATGACAGCTGCTGTCCCTGAGACAAGGACCTAAAGGCATTCTCTACCTGGGTCATGATTAAGGTCTGCAGATTAGAAGAAAAACTTGGTGTCACTTCCGTGATGATCTGCTCTATACATGCCCTGCACAGTTTTTTAGCCCAGGCAACCGGGAGTGCACACTCAAATAGCCTACACTACAAGAGTATGGTTTTAGTAGTCAACTTCCCGGACTTTTGCTGTGTCTAAAACAAGATAAACACACAATAGAAAGACATTCAGTTACATGACATTCTCAGTTCTCTCACCCATCAGATGTAAAGAGGTACCGGAGCCTGGGAAGGACCCTTGTCCTGTGACAATTCTCCTCTGGTGGGTTCATGGAAAGAGTGACTGCTGCTGCGTTGTGACGTCTTCTTCTGAAGCTCTGTTTCCAGTGGAGAAGCCTCAGTTTCACTCATTCTGGCTGCTGGATACCTTCTGGACATCAGTTATGCAGGCTGGAAGCGAATGGAGCACTAAGGCTCTAGCGTTTTTTTTTTCGCGGCTGCAAGTGCCAGATCTGCCGTATCCGGCAGAACCACACTTGCCGTACCGGACCGCAAGCCCCATAGACAATACATGGGGCTCGCCAGATCTGGGCCCAAGTCAGCCGTTAGGCGGGAGATGCGGCGTCACCTGCCGGATCTGCCACACATGAGCGTAAACAGCTGATGTGGAATGAGCCTAACATATGGATAGAGCAAAGACAACTGTTAAACAACCACTCCAGCATTTTGCTTCTTTTATTTTAGCACTGGATTGGTGCTTTAAATGTACGGCTCATGCTCTCTCATATATTCAGCTTTTACTGACGCTGCTCTGGTCTCAGGGCGCCATCTTGTGCCTGTAACTTTTGACTGGTCGGAAATCAGAAGTTTTGTTACAAACTCCCAGTGGATGTCTGAGAACCAGAGCGTGTCCAGAATGAGGCTCTCATAGAGATGAATTGAGTTGACCTACAGTATACTCTATAAAACACTGGATCTTCCGGTAGATCACAAATCCCCAGAGAAAAACAGGAGCTGCAGTGATAGAAGATGAAGTTGGTGCTTTCAATAATAATGGGTGGGTGGTTTTATTTTGTGTTTTTAAGGGAAGAGAAATTAGTGTTTAGAAGTATTTTTTTAGTTTATTTGATATATTCCAAGAAGATTAACAATGGGTGATGATAATAAGAGGAAATTTGACAGGAAGCCCCCTGAAGGTCCCCCTGGCCTTTTTCCACACCAGCAATAGACAAACATGTATTCATTACCAGCCTTTTAGTAGTAGATTAGTTGATAGAAGTGACACTGGCAGTTTTCCAAGATCATTTGACTGCTTAATTATATATATTAGAGACTGTGTAAGAAATAATTATATTGGAATTATATACTTTTGCCAGTTGACTTTTTAAAGAGGTTGTCCGATCTAAATCCATTAGTCTGTAGTCACTCTATGTGACTGCAGACTTGTGAATCCTCCCATCGTGCACACTGAAGTTGAGGAATCACCAGTTCCATGACCAGGAAGAGCGGTTACAGGGCTGCGAGTATGCAATAACTCTCAGCCACATTCCAACTAAAAGAGGCTGTGATAAACACTTTGTATATAAGTCACTATAATGGGGTACAAACTCAGGTTGCCAGTCGTCAGGGTAGCAAAAGGAAATGTTTCTCCAATTTAAAATTTAATTTGGTTTATTCATATCCTCATAAACCAGGCAGGATAAACAAGCTTGAACCTTTCTTCAGACTCTACAGCAGCACAAACAGTGTCCATACAAAGCACCCATTGGCTTTGGTGAGTCTTTACATAGGGATTATAGGTCCTTCTCTGTCCAGAGCTCTGGATCACGCTCCAAACACACATGGTCACTCTACCATGTGCTTCCAGGAAGATGGCCTCTCCAGCCACTTCCAAACAGCTACAAAGCTTGCTAACATCAGAGACATGTGACCAGGGAGTGGCCACCTGATGTCAGCAGCAACACACCCCCTGGCAGGTATGTGGTTAATCAGACCTGCCCATCACTTTTTGGTTAATCCTTAACTCCAGCCCGAATCACACTATAGAGACTTGTGGAACAACAAGTCTCAGAAATCATCCTGGATTAAGATCACAGCAGACCTCTGTGTGTGCGATACATACCTGTCATTCATAATACAGCCGGTTGGCACATCACAGGGCGCATTGAGCGAGGCTGCACCCATCTAGTCAAAAAGTGGCCAGGAGTCTGCATATTGCACACTTGCAGCCACATAACCTCTGTTCCTGGCTATGAAATTGGTGATTCCTCAAAGTTCAGTGTCTGCGATGTGAGGATTCACAAGTGTGCAGTCACATAAACTGACTACACACTTATGGATTTAGATCTGACATCCCCTTTAAAGGGATTATCCAGGACTTTTATTATTCTTTGCCATGAGGCTTAGAACTTGCAGGCAACTACCTGTCTGCTTAGCCTAGCGCCAGTCACTGCCAGCTATTCAGCAGCTTCCAATGATGTCAAATCATTGAGCAGTGTCTTCTCTTCTGCTCTGTTGCCGATGTCATGCTGATTGATGGCTGGCTCCCTGCTGCCGAACTGCACTACTGACAGAACGGAATAGGTAGAGCTGCTCTGTTATGGTGGGGTTACACGTTGCGATATCGTCCCGATATCGCATACAACGCCGCGGGAGCGCGCATTTTGGGAGCACTTTTCCCGATATCGCATCGCCGGTTTACACGCTGCGATATCGGGAAACAACGTCCCTCCGATGTGTACGCCCACCAACCCAGTAACGACCATTTAACATGGGAGTTAATGGGTGAGGTGCGAGTACGCATCGGAGTTGGGCTGTCACACGCAGCGATGCTGGTACAACGGCCTTGCGATATCGGCGAGTTGAATAGCTTTGCTATTCAACTCCGATATCGTTTTGGCATCGTTCCAGCATCGCGTTGTACTGTCAAACTGTACAACGCGCACCCGATATCGGCTCCAACTCGCGACCCACGTGACTTTTTGTCGGAGTTGGGTCGGAGTTGGACGCCGATATCGGGACGTGTAAACCCACCATTAAGAATTGAAGCAGCAGAATTGTCGATGAACCAGTATAGATCGTCCTCGTTAGCAACTACCTACCTGCTGGTTCTTTATAGATTGTCCTCGTTAGCAACTACCTACCTGTTGGTTCTTAAGGCACCCTCACTATTTTACTGGCATTTTGCTGGTTGCTGTGAAATAATGGACACATTGTTACATTTGTACATGGCAACAAAATAGAACAATGTGTCCATGATTTCACTGCAACCAGCAAATTGCCAGTGAAATTGCTAGCAATATTGCCGCGTGTGACGGTACCTTTACCCCTTTGCAAAAAATAAATAAGTCCTAGATAAACCCTTTAATTATTCCCATGTTGCTGTGTATGCTGCCATCACCGCCATAGTAATGAACAGTACGTCGCTTAACCTTCTTTGCCCACCTTTGTAGACAATTTGTTTTCTTTAATGGATGTAGTTTTGGATACGAATAATTTTTGTAATTTGGCTTCATTAAAAGGAATCTGCCTCCAGGTTTTTACTATCTATTCCTAGGATTTTATTATTCCAGCGATGTATTACTTACTGGGCTTCTTGCTTCAGTTTTGATTAAATAACAAAGCTCTTCACAGTGCGCCACCTCCCTACCTTTCCTCCCTACCTTTGTGTATCACCCCACCAATTTTCTTTGCTATGGAAGTGACATTAGACTAATATCCGCAGTAATCCCAAGCTCCCACTCCCGTCTCCAAGACTTCTGCAGAGCTGGACCAGTTCTCTTGGGTGCTCTACCCCAAGAAATTAGGACTATCCACAATTTACATAGTTTTATGCGCTCCCTGCAAACACATCTTTGTAAGGCAGCCTATCATTCTCCCTAATCGAAGTCATTTAGACATAGCCTATTCACTACTTCTCTGAACATAGCTCTTGGTCAAATTCCACCAGACCCAGAAGCACAAAACAGATTGGCTGCCTCTCTTGTCTACTCCTGATTTCCTCAAGGTGGCTCGGCCATCACTGTAAATAAGCACCTGGAGTTTGTGTCACCATCACTTGATTGTAGATTGTAGACTCTTATGAACAGGGTCGTCATTATTTTTTGCTTTATTATATTTTTTATAATTGTTTATGATTGTTTCTACATGAACCTCTGAATTGTAAAGCGCCGCGAAATATGTTTGCGCTATATACATGTTAGGTTATGGGTTGAACTAGATGGACTCAAAGTCTACCTTCAGCTTTAAAAACTATGAATCTATGTACATAAAGATCATTAATATTATTGTTGTATCTTCTGCCAATCTATTAGTTCTCTGAATATGGAGTGCGGTATAACCCCCCCACATCACTGATTGGCTGCTTTCTGCATACACTGTGAATAGGCCTAAAGCTAGCAATTCATGAATGTGGACTACTACCTGACAGCAGGTGGTAATAGTCTTCTATGGATTCTATCCTGTTGAAAAAATTGACATGTAGTCCAGTAAGTGAAACATTGCTGGAGTCAGGGTCTCTCACTCTACATTATGATGTCTTCAGATTACTCAGGGCCCTAGAGAGCCTATATGAAATAACCAATACTAATAAATACTTGCAGTAATTGGGACCCCATTGGAGCTTTTGCATCCCATGAGCTTTAAATCATGCCACTGTTTCCAGAGATTAACTACTCCAAAAAACTATCTTGTCTGCTCATCTGGCAGACTGTGCCAATGGGTCTCATTCACTAATCTATGGATGTGGCTAGAGATGGCACAATCTGGCCAGCTGCTGTGCATATGGCACCACTGCGCTAAAGACATTATGGAACTAAGATGTAGTAGTAAGAACTGTACGACAAATAAGAACAATAGTTTGGAAATAAAGAGATTTCAGCCGTTATTTGGCAGTTTAGTGGAATGTATGGAATAGTTCAGCTCGCTTCTCACACTTTCTTACACTTTCCTTCTCATCTGTTTTACATTTCTTGTATTATTAATTCCATTCCTCCATTTGAGTCAGTTGTCATCATTTAGACATGAAAGAAAAATTGTAGTATATAATAACTAAGCAGGTTTCCATGTCTGGATTCCATCAATCTATAAAACCATATAGCAAGGACTTGACTCTGAAGCTTGTACACAAGTCCACACCATTCAAATGCAAATAATCCCCTGACTTCTAAATGGATATTAGCATATCTATAGGCGATTTGACAGCTCTGGACTACAGAGTCCCTTGGGGTGGAAAACAGTAGGAAATAAATGTCTGGTCAGGGAAGAATAGCCCTAATGATTTCTATTCTTTGTGCAGTTGGATGCAGGTCAGTTGAGTTATGAGCACTGCTGAGGAGAAGCGTATGGAAGTGGAGCTATGTCTGGGCAAACTCTCATGACCTGTATCATTTTATATCCTTTGACTTCTTACATGATACATTTGGCAAACCTTGTGATGTTAAATGGACATTATTATTATTATATTATATTATTATTATGGACATTTGAGGATAACCTGAATGGTGAACAGATTTGCACATTGTTCCTGTTCCAGAGGTGCCTTTTCAATGAGTGACATCCGGATTACTGACATGACGCTATTATTTGTGCCATTTGTATTAATTCACATTACTATCAAACATGGAGTGGTTTCATTGCAAAAATGTTCTCTCCTTTGCTAGACCTATATATTTCTATACATTGAGGCAACAAGGCCCAATGTATGTCAGTAGTACCTAACTCCTCCCAGATCACTAAAATAATTCACACTCCGGGACATTGTGGTGTGGTGTAATATTAAGGATTACATGTAATAAATTCATAGAAAGATCTTTATTAAATAATTAAAATTCCATAAAATTCAATAAATACCCATAAATAAATAAATAAATAATAAATAATAAAATTCACCAATAACAAAGGTAAAACTGGTCCACCAAAAATATCTGGGCAACCCTTCCCTCTAATAAAGTACCAAAACAACAAAGGTTAAAGTGCAATAATAATAACAATAATAATAATAATAACTAAAAAACGGGCAGGGTGGGCGGGGGCTTCTTGGGTAAGGCTCCTGGCGACCTGCTCTTTATGTACCTTTGACTGACACCTGTCAGTCAAATCACCATTTTGAAATTTAGGCGGGCAAGGAACCGGTTTTAACCAGTTTAATCTGCTTGTGGCAAGCCACAACTCAATATACTATTGTCAAATTAACCCCTTCACTGCCTAATGTGCCTGTTACCTCAAGTTAGCCCTATTCTATGCGATACAGGCTATTCCATTCTCAAGCTATTAGTCTAGTTTTGTAACCAAGTGTATATGTATTGAAAACTCTGTGAAATTAATAGTGCTATATAAGTGAATACATATTGTTGTGCTCTATAAGGCCACGTGCACACGCTGAGTAATTGATGAGTTTTTTACCTCAGGATTTGTAGTGGGGAGACAAGCAGGTGTACAGACAACAGATGTTTTGCACGTTAGTGCTTCAACAGGTCCAACTGTGGACATGACCAGGTGGGTAATGTGGCGCCCCTACAGTCCGGTTGCCAGAATGGTATCGCCTCCCTACCCAGTGGTAGTATAATGCCTGGAAGTAAATGGAGCTCCCTACATCAGGTAACCACGCATCCACATACAAGCCTGATCCCTGACCAGAAGGCGGAGCACAGACACCTAGTTTTTAGGAGTGACTGCCTCTTTTGGTTGGGGGGAGGGGACAGAGCAGAGTAGTGTAGTGTGAGAAACGGAAGGGAGAGGACGCACAAGGAGATAGAAGCTCCTGGGAGTTTCGAGCTACTGCAGGCTTACCCCAAGTTTGCACGGAGAAGAGGACACCAGAGTCCAGGGCTTTTCAGGGACTGCAAGCCCTGGTAGCTAAGTCTGGGAGACCAGAGGATTACAAGTCTGCTGGTTACAAGTGTGGACCCAAGAACACAGCTGTATAAAGAGCCTGGAGTTGTGAGGAACAGAACAGCACCCTTGACAAGCTCGCACTGCCTGCTGGTTGGGAAAATACAAAGAAAGGAACACAAAGAGAGGAACAGATTAGCACGCAGGCATCAGAGATTCTAACTATAAAGTGCAGAAGGAAGGCATACTGATCCCACCTGGTGGAGTGGACTTCAGCTGCTTCCAGGCTGACTGGACCCTGGACCTGATGACGAGTACCCCTGGATACAACCACCATCAAACATCAGTAAAGGTAAAGACTGAACTTGCTTCTTTACTGCTCCTCTCTGCACCCCTGCATCTTCAGTCACCACAACCATAATCATCATCACTACTTCACCTTCACTACACGCCAGAGGCCCGCTCCATCTGAGGGGAGCATTCCATCTAGCTGTCAGACCATATATCCCCTGTGGACTATCATATGCCGCGCTGGCCATATTTGACCAAAAACCTCAGATGGAGTCATGACAAACAATTCCTCTTTAAAACCCCACATAACTTGTCCAGTCAGGGCTACGGAACTGGGCAATCACCACCGGAATACTCCAACAGACTGCCTGCCTGGCTACGGAGTACCCTGGCCTGCATGGCCCCAACAAGTAACATAAATAGTTAATCCCACCCCTAGTCATGCCTATTCACACCAGTATAGTAAGTGAGCAGCAAAACGTTATGCTATATCTTGGTATACAAAACACAGAATTCATAAAGACATGCTTATATCATAAAAAATCATATAAAAACTGACAATTTGTTCTAGTCATTCAGTCCAAGTGGACCCTGAGCATCCGCTTTTAAGATCCATATAGCTTCTCTTAGCAGAAGCCTCTGGTGTCTATTTCCACCATTTTGTAAGGGTTTAATTTCCTCCAACCCCAAAAATTGAAGGCAATCTCAATTGCCTGCATGCATATACCAAACATGTTTAAAGAGTACCTGTCACCCCACTGGTGCTTTCCAAACTGAAAGCACCCTGAATACAGCGTGTCTGCTGCATTCAGGGAAGGGGTCCCCCATCTCTCTAGCTCCCCTGTAACTGCAGGGGCGGACTGGGCCGGCTTGCAGGGAGGCATTTGCCCCCAGGCCGGTGTATTATCAACAGTTCAGGGCCGCCCAACTTTTCCCTATGGTCCGCGGTACTTTGGGCTGCTGCGCCCGCTCCTCTGGCCGCTGGCCATTACATTTAATTGCTCCTCTGGCCGCCACTGGCCATTACTGCCCACCAGTCTGGTCTTGCTGTGAGCCGCGCTGCGAAGCACAAGTGATCGCTACAGCAGCAAGTTCTTTGAGGGTGGAGTCGTGGAGATAGGAGAGAGCGCGCTTGCCTCTCCTGAATTATGTCCCGCCCATGAAACTCCATTTCTGGCACCTGCAAACCAGTGCTGCTCCTGTGCGCCGTACCCAAGGACACCGCACACACACCCCACCACATGGCGCTACTTCCAGAGGCAGCAGCTCACTCTCCATTCACTCCCAGGCCAGCACAGTCATCACTGCAGGCGCACAGCAGCAGTGAGTAAGTGACCGTATGGGGAGGGAGCTGGAGCTGGCTGCTTTGTGTGTGTGGGGGGGGAGAACTGGAGCAGGCTGCTTTGTGTGTGTGTGGGGGGGGGAAGCTGGGGCAGGCTGCTGTATGTGTGTGTGTGGGGGGGGCTGGGGCAGGCTGCTGTATGTGTGTGGGGGGGGCTGGGGCAGGCTGCTGTATGTGTGTGGGGGGGCTGGGGCAGGCTGCTGTATGTGTGGGGGGGGCTGAGGCAGGCTGCTGCATGTGTGTGTGGGGGGGGCAGGGGCAGGCTGCTATGTGGGGGGGGAGGCTATGGCAGGCTTCTGTGTGTGAGGGGGCTTGGTAGGCTGCTGTGCATGTGTGGCGGGGCCTGGGCTGGTGTGTGTGTGTGTGTGCGCACGTATGGGGGCGAGGACCGGGGCAGGCTGCTGTATGTGGCGGGGAGCCTGGGCAGGCTGCTGTGTGTGTGTGGGTGGGGCTGCTTGGCTGTGTGTGGCTGACTGTGTGTGTGTGGCTGGCTGTGTGGTTGGCTGTATGTCTGTGTGTGGCTGTCTATGGCTGTCTATATTGCTCTCTGTGTGTGTGGCTGGCTGTGTCTGTGTGTGTGGGTAGCTGCGCCTTGTGTGGGCTGGCTTTGGCTGTGTGTGTGGCTGTCTATGTGGCTGGCTGTATGTATGTGGCTGTATGTGTGGCTGGCTGGCTGGCTTTGGCTGTGTGTGGCTAGCTAAGTGTGTGGCTGCATGTGTGTGGCTGATTGTGTGTGTGGCTGATATTGTGTGTGTAGCTGGCTGTGTCTGTGTGTGCTTGTGTGTGGCTGGCTTTGGCTGTGTGTGTGGCTGTCTATGTGGCTGGCTGTATGTGTGTGGCTGTATGTGTGGCTGGATGGCTGGCTTTAGCTGTGTGTGGCTAGCTATGTGTGTGGCTGTATGTGTGTGGCTGATTGTGTGTGTGGCTGATATTGTGTGTGTAGCTGGCTGTGTCTGTTTGGCTGGCTGTGTCTGTGTGTGCTTGTGTGTGGCTGGCTTTGGCTATGTGTGTGGCTGTCTATGTGGCTGGCTGTATGTGTGTGGCTGTATGTGTGGCTGACTGGCTTTGGCTGTGTGTGGCTGTATGTGTGTGGCTGATTGTGTGTGTGGCTGATATTGTGTGTGTAGCTGGCTGTGTCTGTGTTTGGCTGGCTGTGTCTGTGTGTGCTTGTGTGTGGCTGGCTATGGCTGTCTATGTTGCTGTGGCTCTGTGTGTGGCTGGCTGTGGCTATGTGTGTGGCTGTCTATGTGGCTGTGTCTCTCTGTGTGGCTGTCTATGTGGCTGGCTGTTTTTGTGTGGTTGTGGCTCTGTGTGTGGCTGTGTCTCTGTGTGTGGCTGTGTCTCTGTGTGTGGCTGTGTCTCTGTGTGTGGCTGTGACTGTGTGTGTGGCTGTGGCGGGCTGTCTGTGTAGCTGGCCACTGGGACATTCAAATGCTGTGCGAGTGTCCGACAGTTTTCTTAGATCACATCCATGTGCAATCTGTTTTGCTTCTCAGCAGCTATTACTGTAGAGTCCTTTACAGGAGCATTTTACAGTTGTCTCAGCTGAAGAATGATAATGTATCAGTGAAAAAAACAGATGCCTCTCGGATGGTCCGTGTGCGGTCCATGATTTTGTCGGACTCATAGACTTGCATTGGCGAGTCTCGCACATGAATCGCAGACTGTCGCAGCATGTTGTGACTTTTTTCCCAACAAGAATCTGGATGAGAAAAAAGCGTCCGACACTCGCCAATGTGTTTCAGACGTTGATTAACTGACTGCACTGCGATAAAATCACACATTGCAGTTATCCGAGTTTCACGCCAGTGTGTCCGTGCCGTAATAATAAAATCCATATAGTAATCCTACAATGTCTGCTGGACGTGGTATGGGGAGGGTGTATGGCTCAGTTAATACACACCATACTTCTTGTTATTAACCAGTTAATGCTCTCTTGTCCACCGCACTGCAGTGTCAAAAGAGGAAGACAGCGAGACAGGCAGCAACACGGCGTCAGAGAGCCCCTGACCTCGAAATAGAAGATCCTCAGATCCCGGTATTGTGACGACATATGAAGAAATATTTTTTTACATTTATATTACACTATGAACTCCACAGCACTTTACATACATCATCAACACTGTCCCCATTGGGCTCACAATGAAAACATCCTACCAGTATGTCTCATATTGTATAACGCCTTTCTTTGATATCACCTTCACAATTCTTGTATTTATTGAACTTGTCAGGTTTTGGATGTTTTCTGATTGCATTTGTTTGCAGGATGTCAGAATTGACTCCCAGAGCTGCTGGTTTGACGGTTAATGTCTTACAGCATCTTAGATTTTTTTTGCTTAATGGTACTTCCAAGTTTCTCAATACGGCTGAGATCAGCGGAGACTGGTAGCCACACCATGGTTTTCTCTACTTGTATGTCCATAGCAGCCAATTACTCAGGGCTATGCTCTGTACTAAGAGATGGTGCATTGTCATGCATGGAGATGATTTTGTATGAAGAAAAAAAGTGGTCAGTCTAAAAGTATATATACTTTGCCGTGGTCCTTTTCACGCCTTCATGGACCCTATAGGGGCAAACTAGCTCTCTCCACATGATTACGACCCAAAACATGGCAGTCATCTAGCAACCATCCACTACTCCAACCATAATGGTAGCCTCTAGGCTCCTTTTAGCTACTCCTGTCTGCAGAGGGGTGTGGCGCGATGTTGCACCGCTGACAGTGCCTAGGGCGGCAGGAACTCCAAATACGGGCCTGGCTGGGACTGAGATGGTCCGCCGAGAGTTTCCGACAGCACTCCCCCCTCCCCCACCCCCGGACCTCACCTAAGGGCTGGAGGGATTGCCACCCAGGGTTTGCGTCGCCAGTCAGCCCCTGCCTGTAAGTTGTACAAAACATTTTAGAAAGTGTAGGTAGAGTTAACGAGTCAAGAGGGACTTACTCAGTAATGACAAAAAAATGGTGGGGAAACAAGAGGTGCAATAGTGCCCTATCAAAAGTGACACTAACAGTATGGGTGGTGTATATAGATTCCAATCACCTATTCCAGTTGTGTAACCCACAACTGGTTTGAAGGCATGAAAGTAATATCAGCTGCTGCAGGACCTCCACCGACCACTCGCACGTGGAAAAACCGTCACAAAATTTTGGGAAGCAAGGTGTGTAACAGTCCGCGCTGCTGAGTCCACAGGAAACACAAGGAATGCAAGTTATGTCTTGTAGCAGTATTCTTCTTTATTTCCTATGCGTTTCGGTGCAGTACCATGCACCTTCCTCAGGGGTGTGGGTTCCCCACCCAACTTGATACTCAGCCAAGATAAAGTGCATGGCTGGAGAGTTGTTATTCTTCCCCTGGGGAGGCACATAGTTATTGCCACCCTCAGAGTAATAATAGCAGCCCGCAGCCATCCCAAAATTTGGTGCAGTTATTAGAATCGCTGAATTCTGGTGCTTTACCCTGCTCTTCCCGAAGCGCTGGTGCAGTTGTGGAGCCCACTGGGACAGGGTACTCGGTACCAGACCGGGGTACTGCTGGGGATATCACTGCAGTCTTGGTCCGGACCGTGTCCCGGGTTCCTCAAGTAATGGGGGTAATATTTACAGGGGAGTTTGTTGTGACGCCACCCACGGGTTGTGGTCAGTGAGGGGACCACCGCTGCTGCAGAACCTTCGGGGATGATGTTGGGCAGCTGGGGATGTAATGGCTCTCCGCAGGTAGAGCTAGGTTCCTCGGGGCAGTGGTAGTAATAGTCTATAGATGGTGCTATGAATGTTGCAGGATAGGGGTAGTAGTGGAGATAATGGTAGTTTGTGAGGGCACGCAGTGTTTGAGCACAAGGATCACACACACTCATGGTATTGAAGTTTTCCAAGGCTTTACTGGTGATGGTATTCAGTAGAGTACTGTCCACGGAGTCTGTAGCGGGGCCGGGTTGCTCCCACCCTGTCCGGGTCCTCAGCTTCCCACTGCTGCGCTGTGTGTGTGGCCCTGCTGCCGCTTTAGCTAGGCTGCTGGCCCTGTCTCTCCTCACAGGTACCCCCTTTGCTAGGCAACTTGAGTCTTTCCATGTGCTTCTGACCCCGTCATGTTGCTTCGATGAGGTACAGTGTAGATCTACAACCTCCACTATCCCGGTGTTTTCTGTGCTGCGTGCTTCAGTCACAGATTCAGATCCAGTATCCGGTCTCTGCGCTCCTCTGGGGCGAGTTATGAGGTAACTCAGTCTCCCAGGTATGTTCCTCTGTTTCTTGTACTCCTCTCCTCAGACCCTGGCTTCAGGCCTGAAAGTAGTCAGTGGTCCCTGTCAGGAGCTCAGCACTGCTCCCATTTACAGGTCCTCCTCCTAGTGCTCTCTGCACTAAACTCAACTGTCAACTATCAACTAACTACTTCCTCCTCAGACCAGAATATATCAGAGAGCTGCTTTAGCTCCCCTTCTGGCCTAGAGGTTCTAGGGCAGTGTCCAGTGTTGTGTGGGGAGTTAACCCTTGTGATGTTACTGTGGCACGTTAACCCCTGGGGTGCCACACAGTGGCATTGGGGTGATAGGAGGGGTTAATGACAGCTGAGCATTGACAGCTTGTCATAAAGCCCTGGATTGGTAAAGTCAGGTGTCTTATAAAGACTCATTAAACTCACACACACATACAGAAAAATACTTTATTAGGCTAGGGTCACACTGGCTTCATGCATCCGCTAAAAGAATGCGCTATTTTCATGTACAAATGTTGAAAAAGACATGCGTTAACAGACCCATAGTCTCCAATGCAAAAAACACATTGCAAAAGTGCAATGCGTTTGACGCTATGCATTTTTGTAAGTGCACCAAAAAATGCAATCTGCAGGTTTTTCACTGCTTTTGCCAAAATGCATGCATTTTTTTTAACATGGGAGTCTATGGGCAACGCATCCATTAACGCATGGTACATGTATGTGGCATGTGTTAACGGATGCGTTAACGGATGGTACATTCATGTACCATGCGTTAACACATCAGTTAATTGAGCCAACAAGTACAGTTGTGGCCAAAAGTATTGATACCACTGCAATTCTGTCAGATAATACTCAGTTTCTTCCTGAAAATGATTGCAATCACAAATTCCTTGGTATTATTATCTTCATTTAATTTGTCTTCAATGAAAAAACACAAAAAGAATTGTCCTAAAGCCAAATGGGATATAATTGCACACAAAACATAAAAAAGGGGTGGACAAAAGTATTGGCACTGTTAGAAAATGATGTGATGCTTCTCTAATTTGTGTAATTAACAGCACCTATGACTTAACCTGTGGCACCTAACAGGTGTTGGCAATAACTAAATCACACTTGCAGCCAGTTGACATGGATTAAAGTTGACTCAACCTCTGTCCTGTGTCCTTGTGTGTACCACATTGAGCATGGAGAAAAAAAAGAAGACCAAAGAACTGTCTGAGGACTTGAGAAACCAAATTGTGAGGAAGCATGAGCAATGCAAGGCTACAAGTCCATCTCCAAAGACCTGAATGTTCCTGTGTCTACCGTGCGCAGTGTCATCAAGAAGTTTAAAGCCCATGGCACTGGGGCTAACCTCCCTAGATGTGGACGGAAAAGAAAAATTGACGAGAGATTTCAACGCAAGTATTGTGCGGATGGTGGATAGAGAACCTCGACTAAATCCAAACAAGTTCAAGCTGTCCTGCAGTCCGAGGGTGCAACAGTGTCAACCCGTACTATCCGTCAGTGTCTGAATGAAAAGGGACTGTATGGTAGGATACCCAGGAAGACCCCACTTCTTACCCCGAGACATAAAAAAGCCAGGCTGGAGTTTGCCAAAATGTACCTGAGAAAGCCTACAAAGTTTTGGAAGAATGTTCTTGGTCAGATAAGACAAAAGTAGAGCTTTTTGGGCAAAGGTATCAACATAGAGTTTACAGGAGAAAAAAAGAGGCATTCAAAGAAAAGAACACGGTCCCTACAGTCAAACATGGTGGAGGTTCCCTGATGTTTTGGGGTTGCTTTGCTGCCTCTGGCACTGGACTGCTTGACCGTGTGCATGGCATTATGAAGTCTGAAGACTACCAACAAATTTTGCAGCATAATTTAGGGCCCAGTGTGAGAAAGCTGGGTCTCCCTCAAGGTCATGGGTTTTCCAGCAGGACAATGACCCAAAACACACTTGAAAAAGCACTAGAAAATGGTTTGAGAGAAAGCACTGGAGACTTCTAAGGTGGCCAGCAATGAGTCCAGACCTGAATCCCATAGAACACCTGTGGAGAAATCTAAAAATGGCAGTTTGGAGAAGGCGCCCTTCAAATATCAGGGACCTAGAGCAGTTTGCCAAAGAAGAGTGGTCTAAAATTCCAGCAGAGCATTGTAAGAAATCATTGTTGGTTACCGGAAGCGGTGGATCGCAGTTATTTTGGCTAAAGGTTGTGCAACCAAGTATTAGGCTAAAGGTGCCAATTCTTTTGTCTGGCGCATATTTGGAGTTTTGTGTGAAATGATCAATGTTTTGCTTTTTGCTTCATTCTATTTTGTGTTTTTTCATTGAAGACAAATTAAATGAAGATAATAATACCAAAGAATTTGTGATTGCAATCATTTTCAGGAGGAAACTGAGTATTATCTGACAGAATTGCAGGGGTGTCAATACTTTTGGCCACAACTGTATGCAAACATGCCATGAAAATGGCAAGGGAAAAAAAAGGATCCTTTAATGCATCCTGCAAATGGATGCAAGCTCCCAAGTTTGACCCTAGCCTAAGAAGATGGGCATTATACTATACAGGGTGGGTCATTTATATGGATGCACCTAAATAAAATGGAAATGGTTGGTGATATCAACTTCCTGTTTGTGGCACATTAAGGTACTGTCACACGCTGCCATATGGCTTCCATATCGCCGGCGATTTGATGTCAGCGCACATGTTTGGGCACTTTTTTCACATCGCTGTGGAGTTGTCACGCTTAGCTATCTAGCGTGCGATCTTCGGCGATCCTGCGTCCCGGAAATTGCCTTTAGAAGACCGGAAGCGATCTGGCCATGCTGTTTCGATAGGGGCGTGCTAGAGTATGTTTCACCGCACCCCAATCACTGCAATTGGTGGACGGAACTGCGTTCCCATTGGTCAGCTGTGCGTGAACGCACGGGTCATTAAATAAGGTGCCTCGGACACGGCCAGCCAATCGGAACGCAGTATCACCCACCAATTGCCGCAGATGTGGCCAAAAAAATACCATCCAAGCACGCCTATGGGATTGATTTCAGGATCGCTGTGTACTTCGATATCGCCCTAACACACGCCACAATGCGCTGAAATCGCCTGGTGGATATTGCGTGATTTCACTGCAGTGCAGGGCAATCACGCTATGCTCCACCAGCAATTTCTCGCCGTATAATCGCCGAGTCACATGCCACTACGCACATGTGATGTGGTTTCCACATACCGAATTTGGGAATTGCCAGCATTCTCGTCGGCAATATGGCGGCGTGTGACGGTACCTTCAGTGTATGGGAGGGGGAAAACTTTTCCAGATGGGTGGTGACCATGGCGGCTATTTTGAAGTCGGCCATTTTCCAACTTTATTTTTTCCAATGGGAAGAGGGTCATGTAACACATCAAACATATTGAGAATTTCATAAGAAGAACAATGGTGTGCTTGGTTTTAACATAACTTTATTCTTTCATGAGTTATTTACAAGTTTATGACCACTTTATAAAATGTGCTCAAAGTGATGCCCATTGTGTTGGATTGTCAATTCAACCCTCGTCTCCCACTCTTGACACACTGATACCATCACCGCAGAATAAAAGCTAGCACAGGCTTCCAGTATCCATTGTTTCAGATGCTGCACATCTCATATCTTCACAGTATAGACAATTGCCTTAGATGAGTGATGAGGCAAACTTTTTTGTGATTGGTGAAGTTAACAAGCAAAATCACCGCTATTGGTCTGACACTAACCCACAGGGAATAGACCCTTCAATGCCACTGAAATCTGAATCAGTAGCAATTTCACATATCCAGTGGCATTGAGGTTTCCATTGATGAAGAATGACCCCCACTATCTTTGTATCCCTTATACCACACCATACCATCAATTTTTGTGTTCCAACAGTCTTGGAGGGATCTATCCACTGTGGGTTAGTCAAATATGGAAAGAAGCTGAAATGAAAAAGGGACGCAACAGTGTGTGTATCTGGCTTATTATCGTGGTAAACAGGGAAAAAATGAAATTTGCTCACCTGTTAGGGTTGTGAGACGTCACAACCACTTTTTGCACCTTTGACAACTATAGATGACATTTACGTTAAAATCAAGCACACCATTGTTTTATGAAACTCTCAATAAGTTTGATGTTTCACATGACCCTCTTACCATTGAAAAAAATAAAGTTGGATCTAAAATGGCCGACTTCAAAATGCCGCCATGGTCACCACCCG
Organism: Allobates femoralis; assembly: GCA_033576535.1. NCBI lineage: Eukaryota > Metazoa > Chordata > Amphibia > Anura > Aromobatidae > Allobates > Allobates femoralis. The sequence goes on from JARQOC010000004.1 coordinate 462,452,928, forward strand.
TCTGGAAAAGTTTTCCCCCTCCTATATACTAATGTGCCACAAACAGTAAGTTGATATCACCCACCATTTCCATTTTATTTAGGTGCATCCATATAAATAGCCCACTCTGTAGTTTAACCGTAGTTACGAGTGCAACCTGATGTTTTATCAGATTGCACTTGCTGAGTTTAAATGCAGATGTGAGTGCTCCCTTAGGCTGAGTTCACATCACGGTTTTGTTCCTGTCTGTGGGGATCCTGTTTTGAGCAGGATCCAACGTACAGGAACGAACAGGAACAGATGTGTTACTTCGGATGCCATTTCTGTCAGTCCGGATCCGGGATTACTGCTCACCTGTCTCAGAATGCGAGGCATCCACATCCAATGCTGGAAGGACCTTAATCAGCTGATCAACAGCTGATTGGACGGTAGCGGTCATGTATTTTTATCACCATTGCTTTCTTTTATTTCACTTTAGTAGTGTATATAGATACACTGCTAAAGTGAAATAACACACATGTACCAGGGTGCTCTTGTTCTGAGCATGTTCTGTACACTGAAACCGGATCCGGGAAACGATTCTGTTGTATCCCGGATCCGGCTCTATAGGCCCCCATGTTAAGAGCTCTGGACCGGACTGAATTTGTTTCTGTCCGGTTTCTTCACTGGAGCCAAAAACAGTGCAGTCTCCAATTTTGGGGCGGGGAAAGACAGGACAGAAACCAATCCGGGACTGAGTTCATGAAACCGGATGGCCATATATGACCCAAACCAGCACCATAGGGATACATGGGAGGCTAAAAACGATCCTGTTCTTTCCTTTCTAAAGCGGACAAAACAGGATGGGAAAAACCGTAGTGTGAAGATAGTCTTAGGCTACGTTCACAAAATTGCGTATTTTGCCGCGTTTTTTTACGCGCGCTTTTCAAAATACTCAATGTGCCTTTTGTCTGCCTGCAAAGTGAATGGGAAATTCACTTTGCAGTGCAGACATTGTGTAAAAATACGCACTGCGTTTTCCGGGAGAAAGCGCAGCTCCGTAAACAATTGATATGTCAATTGTTTACGCAGCTACTTCTGCGTATTCTCCCAGAGGGGAGGAAGAATCCTGCTTCCTCCTCCCCTCTTTGACAGCTGTGGCCGCCCATTAGATTTCACAGTGTATTAATATACACTGTGAAATCTAAATTAAACAGAGGCAAATGTATGTAAAATAAAAAAGAATGAATACTTCACCTCTCCAACGCCTTCTCCCGCTGTCTGGTGCCTTCTGCCGCTATCCGGTCTCCGGTTCTAAGTGAGATCTCTTCTGGCAAGACCTGTGGTGATGTCAGAGGGGCGTTCCCGGGCACTCGCGGTCATGTGATACATATCACATGACCGCGAACAGCCAATCAGCGCTGGGAACGCCCCGGGAACGCCCCCACTCTGACGTCACCACAGGTCTTCTCAGTACACCTCTCACTTGGAACCGGAGACCGGAGAGCGGCAGAAGGCACCAGACAGCTGGAGAAGGCGTCGGACAGGTGAAGTATTCATTCTTTTTTATTTTCCATACATTTGCCTCTGTTTAATTTAGATTTCACAGTGTATATTAATACACTGTGAAATCTAATGGGGCTGTCACAGAGGGGAGGAGGAAGCAGGATTTTTCCTCCCCTCTGTGACATCACTGCGCTTTCTGGAGTAAAGAAAGCGCAGTGTGTGAAAGCCCCTGCGTATTTTGTTGTGCTTTTTTGCGCGGCCGAAAAACGCGGCAAAAAGCGCGCGCAAAAAAGCGCACCAAAATACGCAAATGTGTGAATGTAGCCTTAGTCATAAAATTTCAGTCAGTTGAGCTTTGTTTTGTTATTATTTTATTATACAAGTAATATTATGCACCAAAAATGTCAACCTGCAAAAAAAAACCCTCACAAAACTCAGTGGAAAAATAAAAAAGCTATAGCTCTGAATATAGCAATACAAAAACAGCTCTTATCTATGAAACAGTTTTTAATGTGCAAAAGAAGCAAAAAATGTTTATATAAGCCCCTTTCACATCAGCGTTTTAGGCCCCTTTCACATCAGCGTTTTTTCAAATTGCGGCAGTTTTTCGCGGCCGCACCTGCCGCAAGTGCCAAAACAGCACTTGCCGCACCTGTCGCAAGCCCGCCTATACATTGCATGGGGCTTGCCGCAACCGTGCCGCAAGTGCAGCCGGTATGCGGTAATCGCGGCAGATGCGTTTTTTTCACCGCATCTGCCGCGATTTGAAAAAAACCGCTGATGTGAAAGGGGCCTTACACTGATCGCGGCAGTTGCGGTGAAAAAAAACGCAACTGCCGCGATTACCGCATAACGGCCACACTTGCGGATCACTTGCGGCAAGCTCTATAGAATGTCTATGGGGCTTGCGGCAGGTGCGGTATCGGCACTTGCGGCAGGTGCGGCCGCGAAAAAACCGTGGCATACCGCGTTTTTTTCACGGCCGCACCTGCGGCAAGTGCCGAAACCGCACCTGCCGCACACTTACCGCAAGCCCCATAGACATTGTATACTGCTTGCCGCAAGTGTGCCGTAATCGCAGCAGTTGCGTTTTTTTTTTTCCCCAATCAGCGTAAAACGCTGATGTGAAAGCAGCCTAATTATATTGCTGTAATCGCAGTAAGGGCCACTTTACACACACCAACTTATCTGTCCAACTTCTGACCAACTTACTGGTTGCAGTGAAATCATGGACACATTGCTCCATTTTGTGGCTGTGTACAAATGGAACAATGTGTCCATGATTTCACTGCAACCAGTAAGTTGGTCAGAAGTTGGACAGATAAGTTGGTATGTGTAAAGTGGCCCTAAGGCTTGGCTCACATTTGTCCTGCACTTTACGTTGAGCACTTACACTGGAGTTTCAATGTGAATATCTGAAATACATGAATCAGACAGGAACCCCAATGATACATTCACTATAATGAGGCAGAGGAAGTCAGTTTAGACTCTCAGGCCTATTATGCAGCAGTGTCTATCTTTTTAAGCGTGCATAAAAGCACTGTCGACCTCCGTTTTGTGCGCTTCTGAAAAGATGGACACTGCTGAACAGCACCCATATGAAGTCCAGAGTAAGGCCCCATTCACACACTGCTTTTTTTGCTGCATATCTTTACGCACAAGCTCAACAAAAGCCAGGAGTGGAACAATCAAAACTGGGAGTGGCTCACTCAGAGGAAAGGTCTAATGGTGGGTTTACATGCTCCAACGTCGGTCCGATATCGGATCCGATGGCGCGGGAGCGCGCTTTTTCTGGCCGGATTTCAAAGAATCGCATCGGAGGTTTACACAGCGCGATATCGGGATACAACGTCTCTATGATGTGTACACCCCCATTTAACATGGGAGTGAATGGGGGACGTTGTACTGCACATCGGAGTTGGGCTGTCACACAGCACGATCCAGCTCCAACCTGCATCCGATATCGGGCCGTTGAATAGCACGCTAATTAGATCCCCGATATCGGTTTGACATCGTTCGTGCATCGTATTGGTCATTTACACCATACAACGCACGAACGATATCGGGTCCAACGCACGAACCACGTGACTTTTGGTCGGAGTTGGACGCCGATATCGGGACGTGTAAACCCATCATAATAGAAACAAGTGCTCCACTTATATGTTTAATCACCCACTCCTGGTTTTTGATGAGCTTGTGCTTAAAAATACGCAGCAAAAAAAGCAGTGTGTGAATGGGGCCTAATTCTTCTGCCTCATTAAGGGTACAGGCACACTGTCGTGCATCAAACACGGAGCGTGATTGATGCACGACAGTGATGCGAGTGCAGTGCTAGTTTGGTGCGAGTGTAGTGCTAGTGTGGTCCGAGTGTGGTGCTAGTGTGGTGCGAGTGCGGTGAGTGTGCCTGGCTGTATGTAAGTGTATGTGGTGCGAGTGTGAGGTGTGAGTGCGTGTGTGTTGTTTTTTTTCTCTGCTGTCCATGGTCTTGATGGACCACGGAACAGCATTAGTGCTGCTCGCCTGTCTAATTCCTGCTATCCCCATACAGTTACAATAATGTTTCATTGCTGTGACAGCAGCAGTGAAGCAGTATTGTATGTATAATTTATTATTTTTTGCAAAGTTACACTTATCAGCTTGATTTGACATGTTTTTACCATGTCGGCTGTTCAGGACTTCATTCTGCACTGTGCTACTGAGGGGGTTTTAACCCGGTGAATAAGGGGTTAATCAGACGCTGGTGTCATGACACCATCTGTCGAGGGGTTGTCTTCCCCCCCTGGATACATGGTGACATGACATCATGTGTCTGAATGGGTTCATTTTTCTGTAACCCAGGTTCAAGTGTATGTCGGGTGTAGAGATGTGACAGAAAGAGCCGTGATTTGTGAATGGAAGCCAGGGCTTCAGCACCATGGACAGCTCCTTACAAATGACCGGCTTATTCTGTGTAATCTATACACCCGACATACACTTGAACCTGGTTTACAAAATAATTAACCCATTCAGACACATGATGTCATGTCACCATGTAACCAGGGGGAAGGACAACCCCTCGACAGATGGTGTCATGACACCAGCGTCTGATTAACCCCTTAATCACCAGGTTAAAATCCCCTCTGTAGCACAGTGCAGAATGAAGTGTTGAACAGCCGACATGGTAAAAACATGTCAAATCAAGCTGATAGGTGTAACTTTGCAAAAAATAATAAATTGTACATACAATACTGCTTCACTGCTGCTGTCACAGCAATTAAACATTATTGTAACTGTATGGGGACTGCGGGGGGCCAGTGATTTTGACAGCACACGGCTGCGACTCTCGCACCATGTGCTGTATGGGTGCGAGCTAGACTCGCACCCATATACTTTTAATGGCCCCTCGCGTGAGGCAATCGCGGTGCAATCGCAGCATGCTGCGATTGCTCTCGGATTGCTCTCGCAAAGCGAGTTTAATGCCAGAAACTCGCATTAATGTGACCTGTATCATTGAAAGATATAGGTCCGAGTTTAATGCGAGCTTTTCTCGCATTAAATTCGCGCGAGTTCACCGCCAGTGTGCCTCCAGTCTAAAAGAAAGGAATCCCTCAGGGGTTTCATCTGATTCACATCAGGAGATTTAGATGGAAATCCCAGTGGAGTGCTCAGCATGGAGTACAGGATAAATGTGGTCCAAAACGTTATGTAAAATATTCTTAATAAAAGCTTCAACACTCAAAAAAACAAAAAAAAAACAAGTCTCCATTCAGGTCCTTCACCTGTCAATGGAAATATAGGGGTTTTGTCATTACGGGTAACACAAAGCTCAGGAAAAGCTAAACTGCATCTCGCTGCCCAAAAGAAAACCATTCTGAGCTCCCAAATCCAAGTGTCCCCCTCCATTCTGTACCCCCCAGTGTACCTAAACAGCAGCTAGCATCCACATGTTTGTCAGTACTGTAACAATGAGAACCCATATAAATAATGAGCTCCATGTCTCCAGAAGAACAAACTGGGCTCAATGTACTGGACACTACAATAGCAGATGTGCAGTTTTTATTCAACAACTTCCATTGCGTTGTTTGTTACTAGAAAATATCAAATGGAGTCAAAATTGTCACTACATCTGTAGATAAATTCTCTTATGGCCCCTTTACACGCAGATACAGGTAACAGGTTTTCCACAGGTAACTTACTGGTTGCAGTGAAATCATGGAGACATAGTTCTATCTTGTTGCTGTGTAGAAATGGAACTATGTCTCCATGATTTCACTGCAACCAGTAAGTTACCTGTGGAAAACCTGTTACCTGTAGCTGCGTGTAAAGGGGCCATTAGGGGTATAATTTCCAAAATGTGGTCACTTGAGGGCTTTGTATATGGAGAACACAAACGTTTCTACAAAATGTGTTCTCCAAGAGTAAAATAGCACTCCTTCCCTCCTGAGTCTCGCTGGGTGGCTAATCAGTACTGTACAGACAAATATGGTCACATTCCACAAAAATTGCCAGCTACATTTTTATAGAATTTTTACCCATTTCCCTGTTGGAACATGTCAAATGGCTTCCTTGTGCCTTGTGCAATGATGATTGATTCCAGCTAATTTTGCATTCCAAAAGTCAAATGGTGCTTCCTTTCCTCCGAGCAATGCCATGCATCCAGACAGTAGTTTTCTACCACACATGGTAGACCTCTACTCCTGGGAAATTGCACAACAAATTATGAGGTTAACTTCCTTGTTTTACCCTTATGAAAGAAACATTTTTATGGGAAAAATGTGATTTTCTATTTTCAAGATTCAACGTTTTAAGGCTCTGTAAAGCACTTGGGGTTCAAGGTGCTCACAATACATCTAAATCCTTGAGGGGTAGAGTTTACAAAATGGGGTAACTTGTGGGGGGTTTCAACTTTACATTTCCTCTGCAAACGCAACATGTGTCCGCTATCTATTAGGGTACCTTTACACACGGCTACATTTGTAGCTTGTCACCAGGTAACTTACTGGTTGCAGTGAAATCATGGATACATGGTTCTATCTTGTTGCTGTGTACAAATGGAATCATGTATCCATGATTTCACTGCAACCAGTAAGTTACCTGGTGACAAGCTACAAATGTAGCCGTGTGTAAAGGTACCCTCACAGCTGATTTTGCGTTCCAAAAGTCAAATGGTGCTCCTTCCCTTCTGAGCTGTGCTGTTTTCCACCACATATTGTCTATCGCCATACTCAGGAGAAAATGGACCATACGATTTGTTGTGCAATTTCTCCAGTTACAATTGTGAAAACTCAAAATTTGGTGCTAAAGGAACATTTTTGTGGAAAAAATAGAATGTTCATTCTTCCTTCCACTTTGCTTCAATTCCTGTGAAGCACCTAAAGGGTAAATAAACTCACTGAATGTGTTTGGGGGGTGGGGGAGGGGGTTTAAAATGGTGTTACTCTGTTAGGATACCTTTACACGTCACAACATTGCATGCAATTTCCCTGGCGATTTGCTGGTTGCAGTGAAATCATGAACACATTGTTCTGTTTTGTTCCCGTGTACAAATGTAACAATGTGTCCATGATTTCACTGCAACCAGTAAGTTGCCAGGGAAATTGCATGCAATGTTGCGACGTGTAACGGTACTCTTAGGTATTTTCTGTCATGTAGGCCCCCCATAGTTAATTCAAATGTGATATGCTCCCTATAAAAATTGGTTTTGTAAATTTTATTGGAAAAATTAGAAATTGCTGATAAATCTTTCACTCTTCAAATGTCCTAACAAAGAAACATTTTTCAAAAATGATTCTGATTTACATTAGACATGTAGGAAATGTGGTAATTATTAATTATTTTGTCTGACATAACTCTCTGGTTTAAATGCATAAAAATTCAAAGATTGAAAATTACAGAATTTAACATTTTTGGGGGACAAATTTCTGATATTATCAAAAATAAATGTCACAAATATTGTCTTAAATTTACCATAACATAAAATACAAATTGTCAGAAAAAACATTCGCAGTCACTAGGACTGAAGTGACAATTGGGATATGTTGAAGCATTCCAGAGTTATTGCATCATAAAGTGACACTGGTCAGAATTGTAAAATTTGGCCTAGTCTCGAAGGTGAAAACAGGCTGGGTGGTAAAGCGGTTAAACATGTTTTATTTCACAGAAAGCATCAGCTGTGACATCAAATTGTAATATCTTTATATTCTTTTGCTTCTTCCCTGCTCATGTATGTGCCGATCATGTTCCTGCATGGTCAGACACATGTCATGATTCCTCCTGCTGTGACAGTTCAACCATCTATTCAGAGGCTAATCAGGGCTGGAATGTGCAAGGTTTACTCCATGTGTCTCCTTTTTAGAGTGATGACCTTGATATTTAGTTGCCTCTCTTCCTTCAATTACCACCAGTTGTAGCTTTAACTCTGTGGTGTTAGTATACCTGTTGTTCCAATGCTCAGTTTGATCTATTGTTTACCCGAACTTGGACCTTGCTTCTGACGATCCATTTGCATAACCTCCTTCTCTTGACCCACTACCTTTCTAACCCTGGACCTCTTGACTACCCCACCTTATGACTAGCCCAAGATACTAAACATATTTAAGTAGTACATATAAAATGCACACTTATAAGATTATCTCAGTACAGGAATATTTTTGTTAACACATTCAATTATGGAACTTATTATTTTAACATGTATTTATTAATATGTATTTTCTTTTTGGTGCAACCCCTTTTATATTAAAGAAAAAAAATTGGTAACTCAATAAGTTATCAGTAGAAGATTCTGAAATTGCCTTCACATTTGAGTGCTAATCATGGTGTCAGGGTCATATATGATGTCATTGTCATCAGTATGTCAGATTGGCAGCACAGCAACATGGAAACAGAAATGAATAAATATGAGTATTTAGAGTATATTAATACAGTCATGCAGAGTGTGATGCATATTCGATTCAGAAATCAGAAAGAAAGAGAATGAAAGAAAGAAAAAGAAAGAAAGAAAGAAATTTTTGAAGGAAATTGGGGGGAGAGGGGTCTTATAGTTTGGAAGTAGCTGGATGTGGGCGGTGTCAGTGGCGACAACACAACAGATCACACGAGACAGGAGCCGACTCTGGAGATAACAAGTCTATGCACTGGTTAAGTATATGAATACAGTGGTGTGAAAAAGTGTTTGCCCCTATCTCATTTCTTATTCTTTTGCATGTTTGTCACTCTTAAAGGGTCAGTCTTAGCCCAACAATTCTCTTCTTAACGTCCTATCTAATACATCCCTCTAATGTAAGCTGTTTTCTAATATAGTTCCTTTATCAATTCCCTCTCTACACTATATAACTGCTATTGTTTTTCTTCCTACTTCCTCTTTGATGACGCACCGTGTGATGCACCATTCTATGCTAGGATCCTTACACGGCTGTCAAACAGGATCCAGGCACTTCCTCATCCTCTCGTTGATGCACAGCGTCACTGTGATGCTGTTTCCAGCGGCGGGGCTGCTCCAATGTTTACTATGGTCTCCAGCCCGCCTCTCCTGCAGATTTTCTTCCCAGCCCCCCTCCTCCCTGCAGTATAAATTCTCAGCCCCACCCCCTTCTCCCCTGCAGTCCGCCCTCTCAGTCCCCCTTCTCTCCCCCACAGTGTGTGTTCTCAGCCCCCATAGTTACCCCCCACACCATGTCACATCTTGCCTGATAGCCTCTCTCCCTCTGTGCATCTGAATGTCGGGTCGGCACTGCAGGAGTATAAGCACTGCCCACAGTGGGCGCTCCCACTGATTTAGATGCATAAGTGACATCAGTGGAAGCTCCCAGGAAAGATGTGTAGGGAGCAGGTAACAACTGGAGGAGAGGCAAAACACAAACTGCAGGAGGGGAAAAGAAGGGGGGACTGAGAAGGTGGACTGCAGGGAAAGAAGGGGGTGGGGTTGAGAACTTACACTGCAGGGAGGAGGGGGACTGAGAAGTCAATCTGCGGGGGCGGGCTGGAGACCATAGTAAACATTTGAAATAGCCCTGCCCCTGAACCAGCGTCACACTGACACTGGTTCCATGGAGGGGATGAGGAAGTGTCTGGGGCTGTCACACAGTACCTCATCAAAGGAGAAGTAGGAAAAAAAACAATAGCAGTAATATAGTGTAGAGAGGGAATTAGTAAAGGAACTATATGAGAAAATAGCTTACATTAGAGGAATATATTAGATAGGAAGTTAAGATGAGAATTGCTGGGCTCAGACTGACCCTTTTAAATGTTTCAGATTACCAAACAAATTTAAATATTAGACCAAGATAACAATTAAACACAAAATACAATTTATGAATGAAAGTCTTTTATATTAAGGGAAAAAATAATCCAAACCTACAGGGCCGTGTGTGAAAAAGTAATTGCCCCCTAAACCTAATAACTAGATGGGCCACCCTTAGCACCTTAGCAGCAACCACTGCAATCAAGTGTTTGCAATAACTAGCAATAAGTCTTTTACAGGAATTTTAGCCCACTCATATTTGCAGAATTGTTGTAATTCAGCCACATTGGGGGATTTCAGAGCATAAACAGCCTTTTTAAGGTCACATGATCTCAATTGGATTAAAAAATCTTAATTTTGTTTTTCTTAAGACATTCAGAGGTGGACTTGCTGGTTTGTTTTGCATCATTAACCTTTTGCATAACCCAAGTGTGCTTCAGCTTGAGGTCACAAACAGATGGCTAGACATTCTCCTTCGGATTTTTTTGGTAGACATCAGAATTCATGGTTCTATGTACCACAGCAAGTCTTCCAGGTCCCAAAGCAGCAACACAGCCCCAGACCATCACATTACCACTACCATATTTTACTGTTGATGTTCCTTTTCTGAAATGCTGTTACTTCTATGCCAGATGTAATGGGACATATACTGTACCTTCTAAAAAGTACCGTATATACTCGTGTATAAGCCGACCCGTGTATAAGCCGACCCCCCTACTTTTGCCCCCAAAAACTGGGAAAACTTATTGACTTGCGTATAAGCAGGGTGGACTCCAGCACAGGTATACAACCCCCAGCAGTGAGGTATACAGCAGCCTCCCCAGTGGTAGTATACAGCAGCAGCCCCAGTGGTAGTATACAGCAGCCCAGAGGTATATACAGCCCCATATGCAGCCCAGATGTATATGCAGCCCCAGAGGTATATGCAGCCCCATATGCAGCCCCAGAGGTATATGCAGCCCCATATGCAGCCCCAGAGGTATATGCAGCCCATATGCAGCCCCAGAGGTATATGCAGCCCCATATGCAGCCCCAGAGGTATATGCAGCCCCATATGCAGCCCCAGAGGTATATGCAGCCCCATATGCAGCCCCAGAGGTATATGCAGCCCCATATGCAGCCCCAGAGGTATATGCAGCCCCATATGCAGCCCCATAGGTATATGCAGCCCCATATGCAGCCCCATAGGTATATGCAGCCCCAGAGGTATATGCAGCCATATGCAGCCCCAGAGGTATATGCAGCCCCATAGGTATATGCAGCCCCAGAGGTATATGCAGCCCCAGAGGTATATGCAGCCCCAGAGGTATATGCAGCCCAGAGGTATATGCAGCCCCAGAGGTATATGCAGCCCATATGCAGCCCAGAGGTATATGCAGCCCCATATGCAGCCCCAGAGGTATATGCAGCCCCAGAGGTATATGCAGCCCCATATGCAGCCCCAGAGGTATATACAGCAGCAGCAGCCCCAGCCCCAGGGCTGTATACAGCAGCAGCAGCCCCAGCTCCCAGGGCTGTATACAGCAGCAGCCCCAGGGCTGTATACAGCCGCAGCCCCAGGGCTGTATACAGCCGCAGCCCCAGGGCTTTATACAGCAGCAGCCCCAGGGCTGTATACAGCCGCAGCCCCAGGGCTGTATACAGCCGCAGCCCCAGGGCTGTATACAGCCACAGCCCCGGAGGTATACAGGCCCCCCATCAAGTTCCAGGGCCCCCCCCACTTGCGCGCCAGCCTGTAAGGTAAATTCATACTTACCGGTGTCCAGTCGCGCCGCCCGCAGCTGCCGACATGACGATTCCGGGCTCCATTCAGCGTCTTCCCGCGGCTTCCTGTAGTCGCGGGCAATGACGTCATTGCCCGCGACTACAGGAAGCCGCGGGAAGACGCTGAATGGAGCCCGGAATCGTCATGTCGGCAGCTGCGGGCGGCGCGACTGGACACCGGTAAGTATGAATTTACCTTACAGGCTGGCGCGCAAGTGGGGGGGGGCCCTGGAACTTGATGGGGGGCCTGTATACCTCCGGGGCTGCGGCTGTATTTTTTTTTTTCTTTTCATATTACCGTATATACTCGCGTATAAGCGAGGGGGGACTTTTCAGCCCAAATTTTGGGCTGAAAAACTCGGCTTATACGCGAGTATATACGGTACTTTTGTTTCATCATTCCACAAAGTGTTTTCCCAAAAATATTGGGGATCATCAAGATGTTTTCTGGCAAAACTGTGACAGACCTTTATGTTCCTTTTGCTCAGCAGTTGAAAGAAAAAAGGGGGGAAGGGGAACAAGAGGCGCAATAGTGCCTTATCACTTAGACACTTATAGTACGGTGGTATAAAGGAACCACTGACCTGTTTCAGTTGTGCGACCCTCAACTGGTATACAGACATATAGTGTTTTATCCGGATGGCTGCTGCTGGACTCCCACCGACCACTTGCACGTGGAATCACACAGTAAAAAATGGGAAAGGAAACTGTGTTCACCAGTCCGCGCTGCCAGGATCCACTTATTCCAGGGAAGAGACTCACGATCAGATGTGATATGATCAAAACCTTTTTGCTCAGCAGTGGTTTTTGTAATAGACACTGACCTTAACTGCAGCAAGTGAGGCTTGCAGATCTTTGGATGTATCTGTGAGGTCTTTTGTGACCCTATGAATGAATCATTGCTGCGCTCTTCAGATAATTTTGGTTGACCGGCCACTCCTGAAAATGTTCTCCATTGGGCTACGTCACACACACAGATATCTGTGCAGATATTGGTCACAGATCTCTGGTTGCAATGAAATCATGGACACATTGTATCCATTTGTACACAGCCACAACATGGAGCAATGCATCCATGATTTCACTGCAACCAGAGATCTGTGAACAATATCTGCACAGATATCTGTGTGTGTGACGTGGCCCATTGTTACATGTTTTCGCCATTTGTGGATAATGGCTCTCACTGTAGTTCGCTGGAGTACCAAAGCTTTAGAAATAGCTTTGTAACCTTTTTCAGATTGATAAATATCAGTTACTTTGTTTCTCATTTGTTCCTGAATTTCTTTTGATCGCGGCATAATGTCTAACTTTTGAGGATCTTTTGGTCTGCTTCATTTTGTCAGACACATCATAATTAAAGGGAACCTGTTACCGCGCAGGGCCTATTAAACTAAAAGAACCACCTTTGGCAGCCCCTATACTGCATTTTGTGAAGGTGGCTGTTATCCTCCCACTCCCCGGGAAACCAAAATAAACACTTTATAAGAAATTACTTTAGGTTTGGGAGGTATACTCCCCTCCCTGGACCTGAACGTCACGCTGCTGTTACCCCTCCTCCACTACCCTCCGGGACTCTCCTCCTCTCTTTGGAGCAGCGTCGGCTCCTGCACAGTTCCCTCAGCTTGGAATCTGGCGCCTGCCCAAACAGCATGCCTGCACCTGTTCCCTCCTCGCCATATTCCTAGCCCTGCAGTGCGCATACAGCATAACACACCATAGGGCGGGATCTGGTGCCTGTGCTATACCATGTGACCTAACTCTCGGGCAGAGCCCACAGGAATGCCCGAGAGCTGAAAGAACTGCCCAGGTGCCGACACTGCTCCAAAGAAAGAAAGGATAAGGGTCCCGGACAACAAAGGAGGAGCGGTAACAGCAGCAAGGCGTTTAGGTCCAGGGAGGGGAGTACACCTCCCGAACGTAAACTAATTTCTTATAAAGTGTTAATTTTGCTGTCCCGGGGGAGTAGGATGATAAGAGTGACCTTCACAAAATGCAGCATAGGTGCTGCTGAAGGTGGCTCTTTAAATTTAAAAGAATCCTGGGGGGGTGACAGGTTCCCTTTAAGTGATTTCTAGATTGAGAACAGGTATGGCAGTATTGAGGCCTGGGTGTGGCTAGGTAAATTTAACTCTGCTTCCCAAAGATGTGATAAACCACAGTTTTTCTCACAGGGTCCTGTAGGTTTGGATTTCTTTTCCCTTAATAAAGACCTTCATTTATAAACTGCCTTTTGTGTTTACATGTGTTATCTTTGTCTAATATTTAAATTAGTTTGGTAATCTCAAACATTTAAGTGTGACACACACGCAAAAGAATAAGAAATCAGGAAGGGGGCATACACTTTTTAACACCACGGTATGCACGGCTCCTCATGGCCACCTCTCTGCACTAAAGCCAACACTGAGAAGTGGGTGGGATTATGGGCCTGGGAAGTAGTGGTAATGCACTGTTCTTCTGCGGTCTGTCTTCAATAAAATGGCACTGGTGGCGGCGCGTGCAAAAAAACATGATTTTTGGTGCCATTTTATTGCAGACAGTATGTAGAATCCTCAGTTTGTTCCTAAAATGGCATCAGTGTCAACACATGCAGCACATGATCGCATATTAAGGTCTAGTCTCAACTTTAAGACGTGACCGAGCATGCCCTATCACTAGCGCCATTTGAGGATCCAACAGACTATCTTCAATATAATGGCGCTGGAGATGTCTGTCTGTGCTTGCTCCGCCCCTGGCACCATTTTATTGAAGACAGTCATACTGCAGAAAACAAAGCATATTCACTTCGCCCCACGTCTACAGAGCAGTAAATATCTCGGCAGCTGATGTTGGTGTCAGTTGCCAGCATCAGAAGAGGACACTGTGTATCATGGGAACGGTGGAAAAGTGAGTAGAATTGTTTTTTTTATGTGTGCAGCATGATGGCAGCCATATACACTTCGATGGGTCCATGATGGGCCATATATACCAAGATGGGAACAATATATATCAGGGTGGTCAAAGGATGAGGTCAATAATATTAAGAGGGCAATATATACAAGGATGAGGGATATATATACTAGGATGAGGTCATATATGCCAGGGTGGGTCCAGGATGGAGCTATATATACCAGGGTGGGCCCAGGATAAGAACCATATGTACCAGGATGGGGTCATATATACCAGGGTGGGCCCAGGATGAGGGCCATGTGTACCAGGATGAGGGCCATATATTCCAGGAGGGGGCCATATATGCCAGTATCCACCCAAGATGAGGGCCACATGTACCTGGATGAGGGCCATATATACCAGGGTGAGGGCCATATATACCAGGATTGGGCCATATATACTAGGATAAGGTCATATATGCCAGGGTGGGCCCAGCATGGAGCTTTAAATTCTATCAGAATGGGTCCATATACAGTGCGTTGTGAAAGTATTTGTCCCCCTTGAACTTTTCAACCTTTTTCCACATTTCAGGCTTCAAACATAAATATATAAATTCTAAATTTTTTGTGAAGGATCAACAAAAAGTGAGACACAATTGTGAAGTGGAACGAAATTTATGTAATGTTTTAAACGTTTTTAACAAATAAAAAACTGAAAAGTGGTGCGTGCAATATTATTCGGCCCCTTTACTTTCAGTGCAGCAAACTCACTCCAGATGTTCAGTGAGGATCTCTGAATGATCCAATGTTGTCCTAAATGACTGGTAATGATAAATAGAATCCACCTGTGTGTAATCAAGTCTCCGTATGAATGCACCTGCTCTGTGATAGTCTTAGGGTTCTGTTTCAAGTGCAGAGACCATCATGAAGACCAAGGAACACACCAGGCAGGTCTGAGATACTGTTGTGGCGAAGCTTAAAGCCGAATTTGGATACAAAAAGATATACCAAGTTTTAAACATCTCAAGGAGCACTGTGCAAGCGATAATATTGAAATTGAAGGTGTATCAGACCACTGCAAATCTTCCAAGAGCCGGCTATCCCTCTAAACTTTCATTCGTAAACAAGGAGAAGACTGATCAGAGATGCAGCCAAAAGGCCCATGATCACTCTGGATGAACTGCAGAGATCTACAGCAGAGGTTGAAGAGTCTGACCATAGGACAACAATTAGTCGTACACTGCACAAATCTGGCCTTTATGGAAGAGTGGCAAGAAGAAAGCCATTTCTCAAAGATATCCATAAAAAGTCTCGTTTGAAGATTACCACAAGCCACCTGGGAGACACACCAAACATGTGGTAAAAGGTGCTCTGGTCAGATGAAACCAAAATCCAACTTTTTGGCCACAATGCAAAACGATATATTTGGTATAAAAGCTCATCACCCTCAAAAGACCATCCCCACTGTCAAACATGGTGGTGGCAGCATCATGGTTTGGGCCTGCTTTTCTTCAGCAGGGACAGGGAAGATGGTTAAAATTGATGGGAAGATGGACGGAGCCAAATACAGGACAATTCTGGAAGAAAACCTGTTGGAGTCTGCAAAAGACCTGAGACTGGGACAGAGATTTATCTTCCAACAAGACAATGATCCCAAACATAAAGCAAAATCTACAATGGAATGGTTCAAAAATAAATGTATTCAGGTGTTAGAATGGCCAAGTCACAGTCCAGACCTGAATCCAATCGAGAATCTGTGGAAAGAGCTGAAAACTGCTTTTCACAAACGCTCTCCATCCAACCTCACTGAGCTCGTGTTGCTTTGCAAGGAAGAATGGGCAAAAATTTCATCCTCTCGATGTGCAAAACTGATAGAGACATACTTCAAGTGACTTGCAGCTGTAATCGCAACAAAAGGTGGCCCTGCAAAGTATTAACTCAAGGGGGCCGAATAATATTACACGCCCCATTTTTCAGTTTTTTATTTGTTAAAAAAGTTTAAAATATCCAATAAATTTTGTTCCACTTCACGGTTGTGTCCCACTTGTTGATTCTTCACTATAAAATTAGAATTTATATCTTTATGTTTGAAGCCTGAAATGTGGCAAACGGTTGAAAAGTTCAAGGGGGCCGAATACTTTCACAAGGCACTGTATACCAAGATGGGCCCAGGAGGGCCATATATACCAGTATAAGGAACATATATATCAGGATGGGGATAATATATACCAGGACGGGACAAGAATGGAGGACATATACTCCATTATGGGGGACATAGTTACCTGGACTTACTTATGGATTACCCACATAATAGTGTCAGCAATAGATATCCCCAAAACAGTGCATCATGACCACATTTTTTGCTTTAAATGTTTTCTATTTTCATCATCTAAAACCTAGGTGCGTCTAAAAAGATGTTCTATAAGAAAGACTAAAGCTGGCTTCACACCACGGTAAGGTCCGGTCCGGGGCTGTCCGGTGTAAACCAGGCAGCCCTGGACCGGTTTTTGGCCCCATAGTAGCCTATGGAGCCGGATGGAGCCGGATGGCAGCTCTCTGCCATCCGGTTTCATCTCTGCGATGGAATATACGGGAGAATTCGGGTTATTCTCACTGGAGACAATAATGTTGCTTGCAACGTTTTTGTGTCCGGGGAGAAAAATCACCCCAAAAAGCCGGATCCCGGATTTGCCCGGATTGTCCTGGATTCTCCCTGTTCTCCCTAACATGGGAGCATATGGGGCCGGATTGCCCCGGTCCGGGCGAATCCGGGAACCGTATAACGGCGGCTGCATGCCGCTGTTGTTTCAGGACCGCGGCTAGCTCCAAGCTAGCCGCGATCTTGAAAAATCAGCAGCTGCGGATGCAATTACAGTCATCCGGCTGCACACAGGACCGGAGGGCACATTTGGCCCTCCGGTTCTGTGTGCTGATCCAGTCCTGGGCTGTCAGGTCCATGCCTGACAGCCACGGACAGGTCCTTACCGTGGTGTGAAGCCAGCCTTAGACTCTTCCTACAGAATACAGTACTGTCTTTGGTACAAAACTCTGCATCGGATTGCAGTAGAAAACATACCTTCCATGTGTGGCTCTGTTAGAGAAAAGCATGGTTAGATTCACTGGCGATGTCTGATAAATGTTCAATACATTACAGACAGATCATGGAAACTTACACTTAGGCCCCCTTCACATCACGTTTTTTGGGATCTGTGGCTATCCGCTGTAAAACTGATGGCAACAGATCCGATTTGGTCCCCATATATCCCTATGGGCACATATTGGTCTTATATGGCCATCCAATTGTGTCCAAATTGTCACGGATCTGAATGTGTCTGATTTTTTTGATGTATCCAGAATTGAAGACTGCTCCGATTTTGGGCGCAGGGGACCAAATCGGACAGAATTGGATACAGTGCAGTCCACAGCAAGTAACATGGGGGTCTATGGAGATCGGATCCAAGAAAAAACAGAATAGGTTTCCGGACCCAGTTTTAGTGTACGGAGCATGCTCACTACACTAAAACTGCTCTGTTCCCGTGTAATTTCACTTTAGCAGTGTATCTACATACACTGCTAAAGTGAAATGTTAAACAATATAAAAACTATAACAAACAAACACAACCGAAGGCTGCAGGACCTTAATCAGCTGGATGGCGGCAATGGATCAGCTGATGTGTCACATGACAGCATCAGTTGAGTGGTTTAAATTGGCCGTCAATCGGGTGATTTAAACGGCTCAGTTGATGCTGTCATGTGACAGATCAGCTGATCAGTTGCCACCGGTAAGTTGATTAAGGTCCTGCAGCCATCGGACGTGGACACGTCGCATCGCGGGACACTCGGCCGAGAGGTGAGCATTTTTCTTTTAATTTTTAACCATTTCTTTCATTTTCACAATGTATGTAGCTACATTGTGAAAGTGAAAGTAACAGCCCTGACACCACTTGCCTGCGCTTTGTAGGCTTGGGCTCCTCCCAGCTCTTTCTGTGTCCGGATCCATCAAAATCCCGGATCTTGACATAGAAATGGCATCTGGAGTAATAAATCCGGGCCTGTCCATTCCTGTTCATATGGTCCTGCAATAAACAGGATCCCCACTGACAGGAACATAACGTGATGTGAAGGAGGCCTTACATGGATTCATCAGGAATATTTTACAGTTATTTTTTAGTTACTTTAGAAAGAATCACCAGTTAATAATGTAATATTAACCACTGAATTTTACAAAGACTATGGGGTTGACTTAAGGAGTCTTTAAACCGCTTTCTAGAAATGTAATGGCTGCAATAGTCTGCATAAGTGGAATGAATCATACAATATGCATATGAAAGAGACTGATCTGGTCAGCTGGCCTCTAAGTCAGTCCTTTGGTGAATCACACCCTGTTAGTACTGTGGGTTTGGCATTACTAATTCTTTCTGGTGGGGTATATATATTTACTGATTCTCTATGGGAATTACTAACTATTCGTGAGACAGCCTGTTGTGTATGGAAAACTAAACATCACAGCTGCTTTACTGATTCATGTAAAATTAGAATCAGAAAGAAGGAGGCGTTGTGAATTCCTCCAAGTGTTTTAGTCTGATGTTAGTATGAAGAACTCAGCACAGACACTTACAAAACTCTGATGCATGCCGTCCCCTCTTCAAATATATATGCTTCTGCAGGTCAAACTTCTATTTAGGTGTCCTGTATGCTCTATAGAGTATAAATAGTTATGACAAGCGCCTAGGCTCGCAAAGAGATACTTTAGGTATCATCTGCATAATCTCATCCCACCTCCTCTCTGAGACTGGTCCCAGTTGATCCTCCCACTTTGTCAGTGCGATTAGTGGATGTTTAGACAGACATACCTGCAGGAGACCCCCGTATATGAAGGATATTAATCCCTTAGTGATCGTCCGAGAGCCAAGCATACCAACAATGCTGTCCTGCTGGACAACAATTGGGGACTTCTGATTTTTCTCATCAAATGCATGTCTCAGTTGTAGATATTGATAAAACATGTTATGTTGCAATGGAAACTCTTTCCAAAGTTCTTCGAAGGACTTAAAAATTTCCCTGGTTAGCAACAGTGACAACCACTGGATTCCTATCCTCCACTGCGCAAATCCCCTAAGGGGCATAGCCTTAGTATTTACTATTTTTTTTGTATATGGAAGTAGTTTGGCTCTAGTTCTGCATTCAAGCACCAGATGGCCTTGACAAAGACGGTCTATATATTGTATTAATATTATCTTGTCAATCACTTGTTGGAGTTATTAAAGTACAATAAGAACAACTATCTGGATGTTGCAAGTGTTTCAGAGTCCTAGTTCTGCGTACAATTTATAAAAAATACGGAAGTTCTTCACTGAGGCACAGAAGATTATTTGCGGTAGAGTGTATTTACCCAGATGATACCCAGTCTAATGTTGCTTACATTTTATCTTGTCGTACTCTGCTTTGCATTGTGATAGAAAGTGATTGCATCAGTCGGAATGCGGACATTTGCTTACACATATCCTATACTGTATATACAGTACTGTCAATCTTCAGGTACTCAATTAGCTAACAATTCTGCAAAATATACTTCAATGGGAAAGATACATGTACCCTAGAACTGAACTTCCCATTTATGTGCCGGCTAAATATCTCACTCGAAAACTATGTTTCCATATTAAAAGTTCAATGAGGTCTCACTACAATGCTTCATTTTATGTTATGCGTCATCTTCATAACCACCACCACACGGCATATAACATTATATGAAGAATTCAGAGGCAGAATATCCCAGAAAGTCAAGGCTCAACATTACGTCATTGTTACATCCATAGCTATGCGACTACGCTCTTAAAGGGAACCAACCACATAAAAATCCCTATCTAACCTATAAATATCTGTCCCTGGAGCCTAAAATGACTATTCTAACCATCCCTGACTGACTAAATCTACCTAACTACATGCACAATAAATCACTTTTTATACTTACCAAATCCTTGACTGATGGGCATTCCTCCAGGGTCTTTGACCAATAGGCGGGTCTCCTCGCCGCGCTCGCACCTGCCTTGCTGCTTCCATCTTCTTTATAGGAGGATTCAAATTACCCACCCATCGCGTCCTCGCAATGAGCAGGTCACGTGCTGCAGGCCCCGTGTCGCTGGGTCTATGATGCGCCCAGGCCGGCTTCAGCATGCCATCTGCGCATGCTCTGAAGCCGGCCTGGGTGTACCAGTGACGCAGGGACATGGGGCCTGCAGCACATGTCCCGCTCATTGCGAGGACGCGATGGGGGTAATTTGAATCCCTGAAAGAAGATGGACAGCAGCGAGGCGGGTGCGAGCGCGGCGAGGAGACCCGCCTATTGGTCAAAGACCCTGGAGGAACGCCCATCAGTCAAGGATTTGGTAAGTATAAAAAGTGATTTATTGTGCATGTAGTTAGGTAGATTTAGTCAGTCAGGGATGGTTAGAATAGTCATTTTAGGCTCCAGGGACAGATATTTATAGGTTAGATGGGGATTTTTAGGTGGTTGGTTCTTTTTAAAATAATGTTCCACGCTACAGCAGGTTTTCTTTTATTGGCCACAATGTGGCACACTTCTCATACTGTCTAAAGACAACTTTGTCCCAATTAAGGGGATCATAACGGCAGGGTCCAACAGGCATTCTGTCAGTGCAGTCTAACAGGTCTCATGTATTGCAATGCATGAGACCAGTGATCAGAAGAATTAATATTAAAGTCCCATTGAGGGACTAAATAAAAATTGCAAAAATTGAAGAAAAAAATTACATGTATAAATAAGAATATTTATGTAAACAAAAATAAAATAAACTACACATCTTTGGTACTTCCCTGTCTGGAATGGCACAAGACACGATCCATAAAACTGTTACACTATTAACTCATACAGTGAACATCGTAAAAATAAACAAAAAAAAAGTGGCAAAAACCTATGCTTTTTCATCATGACTTCCAAATAAAAGAGGATTAAAATTCAATCAAAAAGACTAATGTACCGTATATACTCGCGTATAAGCCGAGTTTTTCAGCCCAAAAATTGGGCTGAAAAGTACCCCCCTCGGCTTATACGCGAGTCATACGCCCCCCATTAGTATACAGCAGCCCCAGCAGCCTCAGTAATCCAGGGCGCCCCCCCCTCCCCTTGCTCCGGAAACCTGTAAAGTAAAATCTTTATACTTATCACTGTCCTGTCGCCGCCGTCCCCGCCGCTGCCGACATCGCGCTCACCCGGCTTCATCATTGCCTGCGCCGAACAGGAAGCCGGAGGAAGATGGATGAAGCCGGGTGAGCGCGATGTCGGCAGCGGCGGGGACGGCGGCGACAGGACAGTGATAAGTATAAAGATTTTACTTTACAGGTTTCCGGAGCCGCGGAGCAAGGTAGGGGGGACCTGGATTACTGAGGCTGCTGGGGCTGCTGTATACTACCACTGGGGCTGCTGTATACTACCACTGGGGCTGCTGTATACTACCACTGGGGCAGCTGGGGCTGCTGTATACTACCACTGGGGCTGCTGAGGCTGCTGTATACTACCACTGGGGCAGCTGGGGCTGCTGTATACTACCACTGGGGCTGCTGAGGCTGCTGTATACTACCACTGGGGCTGCTGGGGCTGCTGTATACTACCACTGGGGAGGCCTGTACACCACTGGGTGGGGCCTGTACACCACACTGCTGGGGGCTGTATACCTGTGCTGGGGTCCACCCTCGGCTTATACACGAGTCAATAGGTTTTCCCAGATTTTGGGGGCAAAAGTAGGGGGGTCGGCTTATACACGGGTCGGCTTATACACGAGTATATACGGGTAAATTAAAATGTTATCACTAGAACATCATGTCCTACAAATAACTAGCCATCAGTGACAAATGAATAAAGCTACTGCTCTCGGAATACAGTGCTGCAAGAACAATTGTTTTTATTTTGAAAAAGTGGTAAAACATAAAAAAAAAATATAGGGATAGAGTCACACTAACGTATTATTCACAAGTATGCAATGCAAGAAAATCTCACGTTGCACTTTGCCCCATATTAGACAATGATAAGGCTCAGATCTACAATTTCTTCCTCAGCGCTAATTGGTCTGAGGAATAAATCACAGCATGCTGAGATTTTCACCAAGCCTCAGCTCACTCGCACCCTTACAAGTCTATAGGTTTGTGTAAAACCTCGCACTGCACTCAGCACACATCTGAGTGCAGCGTAATATACGCCAAGGCCGACAATTGAGCACATAGAGATATTCTCTCCCTGAGTCCTCCCTCTCCGCACCCGTAATCCAAAAATTACAGGATCTGACCTCAGTTACATGACACATCCTATGCTCGCAGCACACCCTGATATGAGTGTTATAAGCATATGACATCTGAAGTTCTCGCATACGATGCATGCACTAATGTGATCTTACCCTCTTTGTGCGTTCACATCTGCATGTATAAAATCACTCAGATTCTATACCAGAAATATTGGTGAGTGACAAGAGAGTTTCATGCATTTTATTCCTTACCGAATATCCGTATAGTGTCACTTGTGAGGGCATTTCCTTTGTTTGGGCACATCAGGGGCTCTGCAAGGTGACATGCTGTCCTCTATCTATTCCAGCCAAGTTCAAGCTTTAAAGGCAAAATATGGTGTTCCTTCTCTTATGAGCCATGTCGTGCACCCAAACAGTAGTTTTCCAACAAATATGGGGTATCAGTGTACTCAGGAGAAAATGTAGATCAAATTACATGGTCCATTATCTCCTGTTAGTCTTGTGGAAATTAAAAATTTGGGGCTAGAGCAACATTTATTTGGGAAAATGTATTTCTCCATTTTCATAGCTCATTATAATCTATGACGTCCCCGTGGGTTCAAAGTGCTCTCCATACCCAGAGATACAATCATAAAATTTCATTTCTACCATTTTAAGGAACAATTAATGGATATTTTAAAACAGAGAAAGACACTTCCAAAACCTTATGATGACATCAGGGTATTTGCGGATCTCTCCAGAGAGACTATACAACAAAGAAGAGACCTTTCCAAGCTAACTGACATTTTGAAACAAAATCAGATCCTTTACAGATGGGGTTTCAACCCCACAAAAGTATTATTTACTCACCAAGGTAGAACAATAGCCCTGTCAGAAACGGAGAAGGGAATGAGGATCCTGAAGGATCTAGGAATTTTGATTTCCTGATAGATTTTTTTCTCCTTTTTAATGTTTATAATGCAGGTAGAAGGGAAGGGCCGAAACTTTAGCCCCCAAAGGAGGTCACTTGTCAGCTTCTGTTATCAGTCCTCCATATTGGGGTATTTATCTTAAGGGTTAGATACTGTTATCTAATCTTGTGTTTTTTATTTTTCAGGCATAGACGGTATATTAGTTTTTTTTTCATTTAAAATTAATGAGTAGTATAGATTTTACTTTCTCTAGTTCAAATATGATAATTTTATCCAAATAAAAACATTTTATTCTGAGCTATGTTAACTTGGGTTTTTGGTTGAGCCATGTCACTTAAAATCCTTTCAAAGAATGTCAATGGTCCTTAATTCACCGCAGCGGCGTTATTTCGTATGGAAACTAATAAAAGATAGTGGGGCGGATATAGTGGGACTACAAGAAACTAAATTTTCTTCTGTCAACCCTCCCAAATTTGAACATAAAAATTTCCCCAATATTTTTTGTACAAACAACACCAAGAAAAAATGAGGAGTAGCTATTCTAATCAAAAACTCACTATCTTTTGAACACATTTTAAGAATAGATGATCCAAATGGTAGATATTTAATTCTCATTTGTAAATTAAATGACACCTTATTCACCTTAGTAAATTTGTATGCCCCTAATAAAGGTCAAATCACTTTTCTAAATAAACTAATGAGAATCATTGGCGAACACCAGAAAGGAGAACTAGTCATGTTTGAAGATTTTAACATCGTCCCCAACGACTCATGGACTCCTCAACTAAGTCAAGACAAAACTTTCAATCTTTAGATCCATGGCTAACAAAACAAGACCTCTATGATGTTTTCTGAACTCCTCTTCCATAGAATTTTCTCATTTTTCTAGCCGACATCAATCATATGCCAAGATCGACCTTGTTCTTACTGATATTTTTTCACTCCCTAAATTTAAAAAAATAGATATAGGCACTAGAACGTGGTCTGACCACTCCCCAATACTTTTGAAATCTCTCTAGGCCCTAATGTTACCTCTGATAGGCTTTGGAGAAACAATAGTTTTTTATATAATCACCCCCTATACACTAAGGGGATCGAAACAACCATTAAAAACTATTTTATAGAAAACGACATAGAGGATATCTCGATCTTTACTTTATGGTCTGCATTTAAGGCCGTTCCTCGAGGGAAAATGATCCAGCTTAATTCTAGGCACAGCAAAATGAACAAAGAAAAAACTCAAAACTTGGTCAAGCAAATTCAAAACTTGGAAAGATTGCAAATCTCTAAAGGCCACTTTACACACACAGATATCTGTGTCCAACTTCTGAACAGATCTCTGGTTGCAGTGAAATCATGGACACATTGTTCCATTTTGTGGCTGTGTACAGTGTTCTGCGGAGGGGATACGCAATGTGACCGCAGCACCGCAAGCCCCTATCTTTATAATGGGAGCGCACGGTGCTGCAAA
This sequence comes from Allobates femoralis, assembly GCA_033576535.1. Taxonomy (NCBI): domain Eukaryota; kingdom Metazoa; phylum Chordata; class Amphibia; order Anura; family Aromobatidae; genus Allobates; species Allobates femoralis. Next base: position 462,477,875 of record JARQOC010000004.1, read on the forward strand.
TGACCGTGCGCACCTATCTACTGCCACATGTGATCTGTGCACAGGCGGATGCCTGCGCACAAATCTCCCAGTCTCGTCTGCACCAGAAATGCAACATGTCGCGTACGTAAGATTGTAAGATCTATTAATTAAAATGTACAGTTTTTCATGGCACAACCCCTTTATTAATAAGACCTTCATTATAAATTGCATTTTGTGTTTACCTGCGTTATCTTCGTTTAATTCTTACATTTGGTGATCTGATATATAAGTGTCACATACAAGCAAAAGTTACAAGAACCCTTCTTATTCTGGTTGCACAAAACATTTTGTGAATGTTCAAAATAGCGACATGTCTAGTTTAAAATTATATGCAATAGAAAAAATAATATGCCCGACCCGTGGAGGGAACTGGCATAAAAAGCTCCTCTTACGGGAAGCTTACTAGATGCTAAAAATTGGCACAAAGGTTCCAGTAGGAATGAATCATAAAAGCTACCTACATTACACTTTTTTAATCTTTTTAATATTTGTAACACTGATCAAGTGTGCAATACTGTAACAGTGTCATAAAAGTTGCAACATATTAATAGAAATGGACTTGGAGACTACTACGTAGGAAGGTTTTTTTCAGTCTGCAACATAAAAATGTGTGCAGCGAAAAACCTTTCTTGTTTTTTGGCAGATTTTGTATACGTTCATATGTTGATGTGATGCAGGTTAAGGGGAACCTGTCAGCTACTTTATGCCCCCCCACAGCTATCACTATTTGTACCTTCAAGGGAACCGGTCAACCCCTTTGAGCATTTTAAACTGTGCCCACCAGCTTAAACACAATGCAAATGGGGTTCTAAGTAACCCCTGTATGTGTCCAGACGTGCCCCTCATGCCTGAGAAAAGAAGTTTTATTCTCTGCCATTCTGCATGCTATTAGGTCGCAAGACTTCACAAATCTTCGGCACAAGACTTGCGAGACTTTGGCACTAGCTTCAATAGAGCACGCTGACCAGCTCCATTACGCAGGCGCGAGTATGGCTTTCACTCACCGCACCAGCAATAGGAGGGGCGGGAATTTAAAAAATGCAGGGTGGGTTTTGCAGCCAGGAGGGCGGCGAGGACCTTATACATCAACACCACAGAGCAGCCTCCCAGACCTAATAGCATGCAGGATGGTAGAGAATAAAACCTCTTTTCTCAGGTATGAGGGGCATGTCTGGGCACATAGAGGGGTTACTAGAACCCCATTTACATTATGTTTAAGCTGGTGGGCACAGTTTAAAATGCCCAAAGGGGGTGACAGGTTCCCTTTCAGATTCATAATACTATTCTAGCCATCCCTGTCTGAGCTCATAGTGAAATGTTAAAGGTGAAAAAAAGTATTGTTGCACTTACATTTTCTTATGTGAATGAGGCACTGACTACAGCTTGGAGGACGTAGTCACTCTGGAAGTTAAATAGTAGTTAGCTCACTATTAAAATCTCTGTATAAAAGACCTTAGTGAAGCAATGATCGTGTGACCACAGTGGACGGAGCTATGGAAGCATAATCATAATGGGCTATGAAGACCTAGCTCCACCTATTATAGTCACATGACATCACACAGGTCATACAGTATCTTCTAAAATTCAGTTGAAATGTTAACTATTAACCTGCCATAGTTTCTACATGCTCCAAGGTGCCTCAGAAAATGTAAGTGTATTAATGCTTTTTTTTCACCTTTAATATTTCACTATTGTCACGTCACCGTCAGGCTGGTGACTGTTCTCCCTGCCCCATCAACTAGGTGGCACCAGATTCCTTCAACTCGGGGTGCCGCTATTAGGGGGGCCATGTCCTCATCGGGACCTGCTCCTTCGGTTCCTGTCTCTGCCGCTGAGCATCGCTGTGTTCTCCCTGTGGGTGATGCTGGTGACAGGAGAGAGGTCCCTGCTGAGGCATCTGGAGGGCGCCGACTTCGTTCTTCTTTCAGAAGTGGGATTGTTGGTACCAGTAATTCATCACCATCTGGCCTGGTTGTAGAGGTGGTCTGGATGAGGTCATCAGGTTGTGAGCTCTGGCTACCCCCTGAGCTCCGCTGTAATTTCAGATCCCTGTATAGGGGTAAAGGGTCTCAGAGTTCTCGGGGTGCTGCCTTACCAACTGCTCAGCCTTTGCAGTAGACGGTCGTCACAACTATAAACTCAGACTGGGATGATTAGAATCGTACTATGAAGCTGGAAGTACAGACAGCGATGGCTGGGGGGACATAAATGACCTAACAGGTTCCCTTTAATTAATATTTTTGTTTCAATGGGAATGAATCCTATGTAAAGCTATATGCAGGATCTCCACTGGGTTAGACATAAGCAACCTATGTAAATGCATTTGTAATTACCGTATTTCTCCGATCATAAGACCACTTTTTTCCCCCAAACTGTGAGGGAAAGTAGGGGGGGTGCATCTTATAGTCCAGATATAGGGCTGTGCTGGTTATGGTGGCTGTGCTGTGGGAGCAGCGGCTCTGGAGCAGGCTGGAAGAGGATGGCCCAGTATGCAGAGGCAGCCTGTAATCATGTGTCCCTGCTCATTACGTTCATGTAAAATTCACTGCATCCACCTGTTCATCACTTCAGCGCTGAAGTTGTGGGGGCGGCGCAAACTGCATTTGTCTAAGCATACTGATACCCCTCATCCTGAATATGCCCCCCCGATCACAATATATACCCCCCCGCTGGAACATACATAAAAATAATAAACATTGTTAATTCACCTCTCAATTGCTTGCAACATCACCATCTTCCTGTGTCCCCAGGCATCGGATAATGTGACCGGGGCGCACAGCAATGATGTCACTGTGCACCCTGGTCAAATCTGATGCTGGGCACAGACAGGAAGATGGTGATGCTGCAGGCAAGGAGCGATGGAGAGTGATGTAACATTGTTTATTATTTTTGTGTATGTGCCAGCGGGGGCATATACTGTGACCGGGGTGCCATATCCAGGATGGAGGGCAATATCCATGATGGGGGGACATATCCATGATGGGGGGCTATATCCATGATGGGGGCCATATACAGGATGGAAGGCTACATCCATGATGGGGGGTTCATATACAGGATGAGAGGCTATATCCATGCTGGGGGGGGTCACATCCAGCATAGGGAGGCTATGTACCAGGATAAGGAGGCTATGTACCAAGTTGGGGTGCCATATTCAGGATGGGGGGACCATATCCAGGATGGGGGATCATGTATTACCTGGTGTAAGCAGCAGCAGATCCTTCCCCCACATTTTTTGTTTAATTCTTTTTCCATGTTTTCCTCCTATAACATCTGGGTGTGTATTTTGGCCCAGTGCGTCTTATAGTCCGAAAAATACAGTTTGTTTATATATCCTATATTATTGCAAGGGGGGAGTGTTTCTAAATTTTTACTGCACTGTAAAATATGAGAATATACCATATGTGTGGCGTGTACCTTCATCTTCAGTGGGCTTTGTTATGTCTATAAAATGGGCCAAGTTCCTACCACCCAGCGCTGAGGGACTGTTTCTTGTAGACAGCATTAATGTTGCTTCCACTGTGGCCCACCTGTAATAGCCATTGGCACTGGAGATCTCTAGTGGATGACAAGCTGAAGTGCCAAGACTAGAGTAAAGTGCCTGATGCTACCAGAATGAGCTCCATGAATCATATAGAATCCACCCACTGTGCCACTGTGTTCTGGATATTGTACCAGTGTTTATCACAGGGAAACAAATTTGTCATCCTGTAGGGAGGCTTGTAAATCCACCAAGTGATTATATTGTTATCCCATGTTTGCCGATCTGTATCAGAGAAAGGTCTGTATCATCTCTCTATAGCTCTATGCGATTTTTACAATACAATAGATAATATACCATATTTTCCTACATACTTAAAGAGAATCTGTCAACAATTTTTTGTCTGTCGCGAAGCTCACATCAAACAACTCACATCTCGGCTGATCTCATCAACAGAGATGTCTGTGCTGTTAACCCTTTGGATCCCACTGTCAATTACTGACAGTGGGATCCATAGCCGCCGCTGTTCCCCGACTGCACCGGAGATCTCGCAATAATATCGCGAGATCTCCAGTGCTCAAGTGGCAGCCCTGGGTCCTGGCTTGACGCTGACAGCTGTTACGGAGCACTTCCGGTGAGTGATTGGCAAGCGCTACCAACCACTTACCGTGTGCAATTCTGCAGTGCATCGATATCTGTCAGAAGCGATCATACTGTGGAGCAGGGTGCCTCTCTATAAGGCAGTGTAAAGGTAAGAATCAATGAATAAAAAAAGTTTTTACAAACATGTAAAAAAAAACATAAAAGTTCAAATCACCCCCATTTTCCTGCATTCACAATAAAAGTATTAACATTTTTTAAAAAATACTGTATTGCTGTGTTTAGAAAGCTCTATCTATCAATATATAGAATCAATTAATGAGAGCTGTAAACTGCATAACTGGAAAAAAGGTCCAAACGCCAAAATTAAGTTTTTTTTGGTCGCCACACCATTGCTATAAAACACAATAACAGGCGATCAAAACAGCGCATCCACCCAAAATTGGTATCAATAGAAACATCAGCTCAAGATGCAAAAAATAAGCCATCACACAGCCCCAGATCCCGAAAAATGAGGACACTACGGGTCGCAGAACATGGGGCAAAAAGTGCAATTCTTCTTTTTTTCAAACTTTTGAATGATTTTTCACCACTTGGATACCAGTAAAGGTATACATGTTTGGTATCTACAAACTCGTACCGATCCGATGCATCACATCGTCACGTCGGTTTTACCATATAGTGAACATGGCGACTAAAAAAACCCAAAAAACAAACGTGTAATTGCACTTTTTTGCAATTTCACTGCACTTGGAATTTTTTCCCCATTTCCCTGTACACTATATGGTAAAATAAATTATTGCATCTGAAATTACAACTCGTCCCGCAAAAAACAAGCCGTCATATGTCTGTATTGACAGAAAAATAAAAAAGTTATGGCTCTTGGAAGCAGCGGAGCAAAAAAGGAAAATGAAAAACAAAAAATTCCCGGGTCATGAAGGGGTTGAGAAGCTGACATGACTCTTAATGAATCAGATGCGACTTAAAAGTTAGGAACTGGAGTAACATTTCTGGCATAAGGTAGTCCTCAGTTCATCATAAATTAGATGAACTGTGGAGCCATGCTTCCATTTCTGACCCAGCTTCACCCATTGTATTGGAGCTGGGCAAATCTGGCGTAAGATCTACAAGTGTCAGCTTCTCCCCACCCACTTCCCTAGACTGACAGGTCTCTCCTTATACACATTCATAAGGACACACTTGGCAGTGTAGGAGAGCGGAGCTGGGAGAAAGTATTGGGGGGCTACTGCTATGGACAGTAAGAGAAGCGTTGCCACTTTAAGAAGTCCCTGCCTGTGTGGGACCGTAAGAAACACGCTGCCACTTTAAGAGACAGAAACCCCCCCAGCTGTGGGATGATGGTATGTCCTGTTTTTCCCCCTTCGGAGAGTGTGTTTTTTTTGGATCAGCCCGTTTATGTGTAGAGAGGAACAGACTTTCTGTGTAGTTTGGAAAGCACTGCAGTGTTCGTGTGAAATGAAAGTAGGACACAGACAAGCCCGAGATCCAGTGAGAATCTGAAGCAAGGAGAAGATTTGCAGCCCATCGACTCGAGACAGGAACCGTGTGCATCTTCGGATCGGACTGCTGTTGTTGGGGGCCCCCGGGACTGCATCCAAATCTCAGCATCACTGTGAGTTAAATATTGTGCACCTCTCAGGGTTTAGAATAGGCTTCAGTAGGTAGAACACGGCAGCCTGTGTGGCCTGTGTAGCACGGCCAGAAAGGTTACACGTAGAGTAGTATTGTACTTTGCTTTTGTGAATTTACCTGTGTGCTCTTAACTTGTGATAGTTGGAGAACCGTGCTATTGAGCGGACCAACTAGAGAAAACGAACAGTTTGTTAAATCTAGTTTTTGCCACTGTTTACCCCTACTTGAACCTGCCTTCTTCACTCCTTTCCCCGCCTGTTAATAAATTCACCCTTGTGGTTTGCACCCCATCTTGTGTATCGTACCTTATTCTGCACCGCGGTGGTCCTCCCAGCCATCGCTTCAAGTGGCGCTGCGAGCAGGGTACGGTCACCAAGATGGAGGCAGCAGACAGCAACGGCGGGAATGCTAATATTAACGGGGGTAATGTGGGCAATGGTGGAACCCCTGCAAGGACACTCCCAATGGGCACTATATTTAGTGTACTCCCAAAGTTTGACGGCAATAACATGGCACTGTGTGACTGGGTGTCCCGACTGCAGAGCACCCTGAAGGTTTATAACATCGGCCCAGAGCTTGAAGTGGACATCGCTTTGACTGCCCTAGAAGGAGAAGCCCGTAGAAACGTCTGTCTACAACCAGAACCCACCCGTAGTACCCTGAAAGAGTTAGTTGGATTCCTGGAAGAAATCTATGGCGAGACTGCTAGTGCGGGGCATCTTCGCGTCAAATTTTTTTCGAGGCTGCAGCGGGAAGAAGAAGGGATCTCTCAGTATGCCACAGCACTACAAGAAGTGCTAGCAGAGGTGCAGAAAAAGGAGGCAGCTGGACTCGGCGGCATAGGCTCCACAGACCGGATACTCCGGGAGCAGTTTATTCTAGGATTACACAGCATATCCTTGAGGCGAGCCCTGTCAGAACGGGTCCGAGCGAACCCGGCTCTTACATTTCGTCAGATCCTGACAGAAACAGTAGCCCGAAGTAAAGAAGAAAGCTACGCTTCTGGGGTGGTGCGCATCCAAGCCGCCAAGTCCAGCGTGGACCCAAACCGCCAAGAGGTGCTGGTCCAGGTGGTGCAGGATTTACAGAAATCCGTTCTCAATGTACAGGAGAAGCTGACCCAGATGGAGCAAAGAATGAGGGATCTGTCTGTTGCACCTCCCTACCCAGCTGCACCATCCTCCTTTCAACCTGGCCCATCGTACGCATGCAATAATTCCCCGGCGCGACCAATAGGAAACTAAAAGCACCCAGGAACTGCCTTGGAATAATCACTCAAGACACAGCCAAATTCAGACTTGTGCTGCCTGAGATTTAAGCAGCAGGAATCTCCTATTAGGTCCCTTTTTAAAAGGACATTTTCAGATGTTAGAAAAGGTAGTCTACAGTATGTTAGGATTTCCCAGCTGAAGTCTTACAAGTTCATTTAGTAAGACGTATATAGCAATCCAACCACATGCCCCCTATAAAGAGGGTTTAAGAACTGTCCCCTGTTTGTGTCACTCTTAGGAGAAGATTAAGGAACATGACATCTGCCCGCTCTGTAGGGGATTGGTTTAATGTAAATGTTGTTAAGTGACTGCTTTCCAGCAGGGTTCTACAAAGGAAGTGAAAATTGCTGAAAGTCTAAATTAAGTATACAGTCCCTTGGAGACAAAAACTGAGGATGAGACCTAAGTGTAGGAGAGGCTTCTTATTCGGTAAATAATTCATCTTCTGTGGTCCATCAGAGCTTACAAGGTCCCTCTTGTTTTCATCATACGTCACTTGCTTAAGGACACAAGATGTCTGGCTGTAGCATGTGAAAATAGGTCCTGCTTTTCCAAAATTGGGCAACTTTTCTGCCAGCTGTTCTTCTTAACTATTAATCTTTTAATCTGCTAATTCTCCAAAATAACATATGTGTTTGTTGACAACCAGACACAAGTGGTATTTTCACTTTTCATTGTAAACTTGTGTTACAGTTTTAACTTTTAATGGAAAACCTCATAACTCCAGCTGCTACCTTGGAGACGTGCGGACATTAACATTGTCTTCACAATTTGACATGTGCTCAGAACTCAGAAATACAAGATCATTAAAGAAAACCTGTCAGAATGATTTTGTAATGTAAAATAAAGATATGGCTGTAATGATGGTGCAATACAAATTAAATTGGTGACGAAATCCACTTTGTTCCTTCTTTAATCAGGACTTGAGGTTTTCAGCTAATTAGATTTCGATTCACATGAGCTGGACTGTACAGTGGGTTTTCTCCTCCCTGTCTGTGATTCCCCAGCCCCTTCACCTGCCTATAGTCTGTAAATGATGTGCCTCTTCTGTTTCTCTCTGTCATAACCTGTAATTCACAGAACAGAGGCAGGAGAAGAGGCCAGGGACTTACCGATAGGGAGGAGAAGATCCAGTGTACAGTTCAGCCCCAGGCACCAAAATGTACTTAGCAAAAAAACTTACATGGAGATTAATGAAATAACCACAAAGTGGATTTCTTCACCAAAAATATCAATTCACTCAGTTTTACAGCAGCATTACAGCCATGTCTTTACTATACATTACAAAATCGTGCTGACGGGTTCTGTTTAAGAGGTACCCCTGACCAGTTTTATAAAATAACTTATCTCGTGACATATTGTGCTCCCCAAAGTGGCCCCGATTCATTATTTTGTCCATTATTTCACATCAATACCAAATGAGAAATGAGTATAAACATTTGGATAATACTCCAATAGTGAGTGTTAGAAAATAGGTGGTACTCACCAGATGCTTTATAAAATTCTCCTTTATTTCATGTCTTTAATATCGATGCTGGTATACAGGGGGGAGTGATGTGGGGGACATGGACGACAGCCATTTTCAACAGGTGCTATATGTATCTGAGGTCGGACCCATCCATGTACATCATCAAATACAAACCAACAAGTAATATTAAAATCAACAATTCTATACAATTTCTTTACTCTAAAAACATCATGATACAATTTCTGTCATTTAAACAGACCACTTTAATCTTGATTTTTAATTATTAACCTTGTTCCTTTTGCAGTAGGATGTTATGCATGTTACCTACTTGCGGGAGTGGGTTAACTCATAGAAGTTCGTCAAATATTCTCACTTTTGCCAGATGTTTGAGAGTTAACCCACTTTACCAAGGAGCGTACATGCATAACATCCTATTGCAAAATGTAGCAAGGTTAATCATTAAAAATCAAACACAAAGTGGTCTCGGTTTAAATTCCAAATTATGTGATGGTGTTTTTATAGTAAATAAATTGTATAGAATTGTTGATTTTAATATTACTTGTTGGTTTGTATTTGATGGTGTATGTGCGCAGGTGGTTTCAAGAGGAAGCAGTCCGGCATCAGATGAGTATAGGACCAGTGCGCAAAACGGCTGTCGTCCATGTCCCTCACATCACTTCCCCCTGGATACCAGCATGGATTTTAAAGACATGAAATAAAGAAAACATTCTACATTATATCTGGATGAGTGGGACTGCTTTTCAAATTCTTGTGATTGGAGTATTATGCAGAGACAGTTTCTATTTGTTGAGCACCACTGTGTGATGCAGTGAAGGTAATGGCATTTACAAAAAATAAGCTACTTGAAAAGGTATTCAAAGTGAGGTGTGCAGTTTCTGTCCCCCCCCCCACCTTTTTTTCAGAAAGTATAAACATTTGGATATTACACTGAGCATGTGGCCCAATCAACTGTGATTTAATTTATCCAGTCTCCACTTTAAATATATAAATTTCTAATTAGATTAAAATGTACAGACAAGTCCTATGTTAGTAGTACATGTATATGCACACTTGTATTGTAAAACTTGTCTAAATCCTGGGCTTTTAATTTGGAAATTCCCCATACACTTTTGCCCTGCAGTACTGATGCCACATTCTTTGGAAGGCTTCACACCACGTTTTTCTGCATTAGGTTGTGTCCGGTTTGAACCGGACACAACCTGATCTGGTTTTGCCTTCAATGTATTCCTATGTTGCCGGATTGGTCCTATTTGGCAATCCGGTTTTGTGTTTTCTGTGCCTGAACCGATTTTGTCAGTTTTTACACTGGGCACAAAATCGGAGTCTGCATCATTTTTTGGCTCTGGTGCAAAAATCGGACAAAATCGGACAGTCCCAGATCCAGGGCGATCCGGCGCCCATAACATGGGAGTCTTTGGGCGCCGGATCTTTGAAAAAATCGGATCGCTTCCCAGATCCGAGGTACAGCACAGAGCATTCTCTGAAATGCTGACGTGCTCATTCAGCACCATCGACAGCAGCATTTATGGGACACGCTGAGAACTCAGCACCATGGAGAGCACCACTGCACAGACAGGCAGAAAGATCAGCACCATGGACAGCAGCATTATTAAACAAATCATGCAAAACACAGGATCCATGAGCATATTTGGCAGCAATTGCAACATATCCTGTTCTGTCATTTTCAGTCTGGTGGATCCTGCAAAAAACAAGATCCAACCTGACAGCTGAAAATCGTGGTGTGGAGTCAGCCTTATATGAGGCATGAGATTGATGGTTTGTACAAAGTCAACTTGTACAAATACAAAGCTCCTCACTCCTCTTAGGTAGCTATTTTCTCACCATTCTTCGCAAGTGAACTCTTGACAAACAAGAATAGCCAATATTATGCCCTTTTTGCTGTTCCAATCCTTGACCTTTCGGTATCAGCTTTCATTTGCTCAGGTAGCCTGATAGCCACCACCTGATACAAACCCTATGTGAATGCAACTTAAGTTGCAACTCTTTTTCTCCTGTGAATCTCTGTCAAAGCCCTAAGGCTGGCTTCACATTTGCGTATGGGAAGGCAGCGTTTTGCTGCGTTCCCATACGCAGTTAAACGCATGCGCACTGCGTTCCTATGTTTAACATAGGAACGCATGGTGCCTGCGTTTGCTGCGTTCGGGTGCGGATGCGGACGATATCTGCTGCTTCCGGTGTCCAGCATCCGCACCCGGGACGCAGCATGTTGGGTTTTTTTGTGCGTTTGGGGAGCTTGGACAATCAGCAAGCGTCCCCAAGCGTACAAAAAAAGCATTGTCTTCAATGGGTCCGCAGTGTCCTCTGCATGACACAGCAGGAGAACGCTGCGGACCCATTGAAAAATCTCCCGGTGGCCGCCGGTGATGTCACAGGAGCTCACCGACGGCCACCGGGAGATCAGCTGACCCTCTGCTGTCCTCCTTCTCCCCGCCGCCTGTAATCTCATAGCGATGTCGGCGGGGAGAACAGCTGATCTGAAAGCTGTTTGAATCTTCCCGCGCCGACATCTCCTCACAGTGTCGGCGCGGGAAGATTCAAACAGCTCTCAGATCAGATGTTCTCCCCGCCGACAGTCCCGGAGCTTACCGGCGGCCGGGGGGCGGAGATCTCCGGCGCTGATCTCCGCCTCCGGCCCGCCCCCGGACAGCGCCGATTGGCTGCCGGGCTCCATAGTGATGTGTCCGCAGGCGGACATTATCCGCTGCGGACACATCAAAGTGTCCCTGCTTCTGACAGCGTTTGTGTCTGCATGCCATCAGCATGCAGACACAAACGCTAATGTGAAGCCAGCCTAAAATAGTCATGCTTTATTTGGTTTCAACCTCTTTTTAAGTGTGGCACAAGTATTCTCAGCACAGTTACTCACAAAACCTTTATTTACCATCAGTGTGTCTATCCATCTCTAGTGCTGGTTCCACACACTGGTGATATCATATCACTGGCACTGATCTCAGTGTTGCTTGCCGTCATCATCGACATAGCCACAGAGCTCAGTACTCAAGCTGCTGAGTTCAATGACTGTCTTGAGCGATGATGCGTAATGCACTGTTGATGTGACATCACTGCAGAAGCAGAATCGCCAGGACTGGAGTGCTTGTAGTTGGGGGGAGGATGTTGGCACAGGACTTTCAGAAAGTTAGTATTTACTGAGTCTGTCATTGCAGATCTTTTACACAATTTTGGGGACATTTCTGGGATTGTGCATCTTTAACTTTAGACTGGTAGCATACTGTTTACAGTCTGACCATGACGGCATAAACATAATGGCTATACACTGGGTAGTAATATAGAGATTCACCTAGTATATAGTTTCACAATATTGATTATACAAATCTTGGTAGTTACACTTCAATATTAAGGCAACAATAATACTGCAGTAGAGGCCTTTGAAAATATACTATAGTACTGTAGAACTGGCCATGGCAGTTATATAACACTGGCTTCACACCATGTTTTTTGGGATCCAGGTCTATCTGTTTTGAAATGGATAGGCCGGAATCCATTTTTGCCACCCATGTATCCCTATGGTACCGGATTGGTCATTTATGGCGATTCATTCATGTGAATTCAGTCCGGGATCAGTTTGTGTCCTGTTTTTTCCCATACCCAGAATCGGAGACGGCTCCGATTTTGGGCACTTCGGACAACAACGGACAGAAAGGAATACAGCGCGGTCCGGAGAACATAACATAGGAGTCTATGGTGCCGGATCCGTAAAAAAAAAGGATAGTTTCCTGGATCCAGTTTTAGATACTTAGCATGCTCAGCACAAATGCACTGGTCCTCCCAGCCCAATTTCTGTTCAGGGTCTCTCTCTCCGATTGGCGGGTGGGTGATTTAAACCGCTCAGCTGATTTAAGGTCCTGCAGCCATCGGAAGTGGATGCCTCGCATTGCGGGACACTCAGCAGAGAGGTGAGCATTTGTTTCCTTTATTTTTAACCATTGCTTTCTTTTATTTCACATTCACAATGTATGTAGATACATTGCGAAAGTGAAAGTACAGGCCTTCTTGCCTGTGCTTTGCAGCTCCTTCCAGCTCTTTCTGTGTTTGAATTCCTCAAAACCACAGATCTGGACACAGAAATGGCATCCGGAGTTCACATCTGGACCTGTCTGTTCCTGTCCGTGTGGTCCTGCAAAAAACAGGATACCCAAAGACAGGAAAAAACATGATGTGAAGGGGGCCTAATGTAACTACAGGAGCAATCTCAGCTCAGATAATTCAATTCAGTTTCAGGTCACAGCGGAGCTCATCCACACAACTGCTCTCACTGTCTCATAGCACAACAGCACTTACCCTTGCAGGATTCTGTTCCTTTAATTGTCACAGGCCAAAATAAAGTCTCATCAGGAAGTTTTAGCCCAGGAAGGCTGGCCTGATATAGTCATTTAAAGCATATCATTTGTACTTAAAGGGATCCTGTCACCCCCAAATCACCTCTAAACCTATTAAAACCTGTCCCTAGAGCATATTAACACTGTCCCTACACTCCTTTTAGCTCCTAAATGGCATTAGTCAAAGTGAATATAAACGTTTTATAAGTACCTGATTAGTCATGATAATGAGTGACTATGCTATTCATAGTCACTCATCAAGGCAGCCCCTCTTCTTCATATCACGCCTATTCAGGCGTGCTCGTCAGTCTATGTTCAAAATCGCGCCACCCTGCGCGCCTCCCCTCTCTCTCATAGCGTCCGGGCTTCACTGTAAGCTGTATGACGCGATTCGCGTCATTCCCGGCGCCAGATGACGTATTTGCAGCCGCGCCGCGCTGTCAGCTTCAAGTCCCGCACTGCGCATGCGCATGGGCATGCGCAGTGCGTATTTTGAAGCTGACAGCGCGGCGCGGCTGCAAATACGTCATCCGGCGCCGGGAATGACGCGAATCGCGTCATACAGCTTACAGTGAAGCCCGGACGCTATGAGAGAGAGGGGAGGCGCGCAGGGAGGCGCGATTTTGAACATAGACTGATGAGCACGCCTGAATAGGCGTGATATGAAGAAGAGGGGCTGCCTTGATGAGTGACTATGAATAGCATAGTCACTCATTATCATGACTAATCAGGTACTTATAAAACGTTTATATTCACTTTGACTAATGCCATTTAGGAGCTAAAAGGAGTGTAGGGACAGTGTTAATATGCTCTAGGGACAGGTTTTAATAGGTTTAGAGGTGATTTGGGGGTGACAGGATCCCTTTAAGGAGGACCTGTCACCAAACCAGGCATGGTGATCTAATTACAGCACTGGATGCAGCATGTCTGCAGCATGCAGACAAGGGGTCCCCCAGCACTTGAGCAGCCCTGTACCCCGAGATAATACACTTAGAAAACTTACATGCTACAGCCACTAAGGAGGTAGCTAGGGGCTGCAGCCAAGGGCACATTCACACCCCCTGCATGTGTAATCTGCCCACCGCTGCCAATCATTGTCTCCCTCTTCTGCAGCATTTAAACAGAGGTTTTTTTTCCCCCAGAACTTGCCATTTGGCTCCGCCCCTCAGGGGGTGGGGCTAAACGCTCATTTCTGGGAGAGAGAGAAAAAAAAACCCTGTTTAAATGCTGCTGAAGAGGGAGACAATGATTGGCAGCGGTGGGCAGATTAAACATGCAGGGGGTGTGAATCTGCCCTTGGCTGCAGCCCCTAGCCACCTCCTTTATGGCTGGAGCATGTAAGTTTTCTAACTGTATTATCTCGGGGTACAGGGCTGCTCAAGTGCTGGGGGACCCCTTGTCTGCATGCTGCAGACATGCTGCATCCAGTGCTGTAATTAGATCACCATGCCTGGTTTGGTGACAGGTCCTGTTTAATGTACCGTAGTTGGAAAGTGATTACAAATTTAATCATGTTGTTTCATGTATTGTAGTCATTACAGTCTATGGGAGTCATCAATGAACAGGCCATAAGAACCGTCACCACTCACTGTATGCATTACTATATATGTAATAGTGAGTCCTGCTTCAGGTTTAACTATTCTGACAATGAACAGCAGGGGTCAGGGCATCCATCATGGTCCACTCTAAGGTATCTTTGCTGCTCCACATCTTTTACAGACCTAGAAGCACTCACTGTTCTAACTAGCATTCATAGGTACACTGTGCTGCTCAGCAAGGATCTGTAACTCACATTTCCTCACGGGGCCTTGATTTTTCAAGGGGGTGAGTCGGTAGTCATGTTCCTCTTTGTTTTCTCTACTTAATTTTTTTTAATCAAAACTAGCCTTTGACCCTGCAAAATGCTAAGGAGGTACATTTCCTAAGATCATGATGCAGGATATCTCCCTTGTGTAACAATTCAATCCTTCTGTTGATCAAAAAGTATTTATTGCTTTAACATCATGTTTGGTATATATAGTGGGTATGGAAAGTATTCAGATGCCTTTACATTTTTCACTCTTTGTTTCATTGCAGCCATTTGGTAAATTCAAAAAAGCGAATTTTTTCTCATTAATGAACACTCTGCACCCAATCTTCACTGGAAAAAAAACAAATGTAGATATTTGTGCAAATTTATTAAAAAAGAAAAACTGAAATATCACATGGTCATAAGTTTTCAGACCCTTTGCTCAGACACTCATTTTTAAGTCACATGCTGTCCATTTCCTTGTGATCCTCCTTGAGATGGTTCTACTCCTTCATTGAAGTCCAGCTGCGTTTAATTAAACTGATAGCGTGCAAAAAATAGTAATGGCGGTCTAATTAGGAGCGCTCTAAGGAACAAGCAGACATGTAAGATGTTTTCATAAATGTCAAACCTTTTATTAACTTCTTAGCTCCCCTCACAGCTCCACTATGCGTTTCAACTGCATACAAACAGTCTTCATCAGGTGGTGACACCACCTGATGAAGACTGTTTGTATGCAGTTGAAACGCGTAGTGGAGCTGTGAGGGGAGCTAAGAAGTTAATAAAAGGTTTGACATTTATGAAAACATCTTACATGTCTGCTTGTTCCTTAGAGCGCTCCTAATTAGACCGCCATTACTATTTTTTGCATGAAAACTACTCCCTTTTTGAGGGACTGGCGGCTGGAGCAGCTCAGGAACAGCACAAACAATCTGCCTTGAACAGGAAAGAGGAGACCGTAGAGGCATTGCATATACCGCCGGCGGCGGAGGCTGTTAAACCGGGTTGTGCAGGAATTGCACAACCCGATAAGGTGAGTGGCCACCTACCCACGCCACATAGACGTTTTTAATAAGGGGATCCTACACATTTGCGCCCCTTTTCCTTTTTGTTTTACATAATTAAACTGATAGGACTTGATTTAGAAAGCCACACCTGTCTGTATAATACCTCACAGCTCACAGTGCATGTCAGACCAAATGAGAATCATGAGGTCAAAGAACTGCCCAAAGAGCTCAGAGACAGAATTGTGGCAAGGCACAGATCTGGCCAAGGTTACAAAAGAATTTCTGCAGTACTCAAGGTTCATAAGAGCACAGTGTCCTCTATAATCCTTAAATGGCAGAAGTTTGGAACCACCAGAATTCTTCCTACACCTTTGCAATAAAGAAAGGGTTACTCAGTAAGAACACAGATTCACTTAGGAGATGGATGGAAATCTGGTCTAAACAACTTTAATACCACAACGCATTTCCACAATGGATAGTTGTCTTCCTCAGGTGGATTTAGGTTAACTGTGACATGGACACATTATAAAGTTATCTTCACCAATCAGATTGCAGCAACTAGTGACATCATCTGTGCTCCTACTGAGTAACCCTTTCTTTATTGCAAAACTCTCTCACCTCCTGGTGTGTGGTTACCGAAGCTGCGGTTTGTGGAGAAACCCCCAACAGAGGATGGTGTGGAGCCATAGAACCTGTGGTGACGTAGGAGCCCTGTGACGCGTGGATCATCTGATTCCACCCCACATGACACAGAAGCGGAGGAGCAGCGTCGATCAGTGTGGGCATCAGGAGAACCCGGTGGAAGCTCTCACTGAGGTTGTGCGGAGGCACAGGTGAGAGTCCCCCTGCACACCCCTCTAAACCATCCCAAAATAGTATACCGAGTCTGCACTATGGAGCGCTTCCTGTCTCTTTTCTTTCTTCCTAGACCTGGCTGTCCAACCAAACTGAACAATTGTGGGAGAAGAGCCTTGGTGAGAGAAGTAAAGAAGAACCCCATGATCACTGTGGCTGAGCTCCAGAGATGCAGTATGGAGATGGGAGAATGTTCCACAAAGTCAATTATCACTGCAGCCCTCCACCAGTCAGGCTTTTATGGCAGAGTGGCCCGATGGAAGCCTCTCCTCAGTACAAGACATATGAGAGCCTGCATAGAGTTTGCAAAAAAACACATAAAGGACTCCCAGACTATGAGAAATAAGATTCTCTGGTCTGATGAGACGAAGGTAGAACTTTTTGGTGATAAATCTAAGCGGTATATGTGGAGAAAACAAGGCATTGCTCATCACCTGCACAATACAATCCCAACAGTGAAACATGGTGGTGACAGCATCATGCTATGGGGGTGTTTTTCATTTGCAGGGACAGGATGACTGGTTGCAGTTGAAGGAAACATGAATGCGGCCAAGTACAGAGATATCTTGGATGAAAAACTCTTCCATAGTTCTCTGGATCTCAGACTTGGCTGAAGGTTCACCTTCCAACAAGACAATAACCCTAAGCACACAGCTAAAATAACAAAAGGAGTAGCTTCAGAACAACTCTGTGACCATTCTTGACTGGCCCAGCCAGAGCCCTGACCTAAACCCAATTTTGCATCTCTGGAGAGACCTAAAAATGGCTGTCCACCACAGTTCACCATCCAACCTGACGAAACTGGTATAGGATCTACAAGGAAAAAGGGCAGAGGATCTCCAAATCCAGGTGTGAAAAACTTGTTGCATCTTTCCATAGAAGACTTATGGCTGTACTAGCTCAAAAGGGTGCTTCTACTCAATACTGAGCAAAGGGTCTGAATACTTATAACCATGTGATATTTCACTTTTTCTTTTTTAATAAATTTGCCCAAATATCTACATTTCTGTTTTTTCAGTCGAGATGGGATACAAGGTGCATTCATTGAAAAAAAATGAACTTTTTTTGAATTTACCAAATGGCTGCAATGAAACAAAGAGTGAAAAATGTAAAGGGGTCTGAAGTCATGCAAATTCCCAAAGTACTGTCATGGGTGTCTCCTGGTCTAGGGAGAGCTGTGACCAGTACGGGACCTGAAGGTTGCAGTGTCTTATGGCTCAGGTCCATAACTTGTATTTTCTTCCCTCTCCTTCAAGCCCCACATCCAGGCCCTCGCTACCTCCTGCTGTCTCCAGCTCAAAAACATCTCCCGAATCCACACTTTTCTTGACTACGATACTACTAAAACCCTTATTCACGCTCTCATCATCTCCCGCCTCAACTATTGCAACTTCCTGCTCTCCGGCCTCCCTGCTACCTCCCTTACACCTCTCCAGTATATCCTAAACTCCGTTGCCCGTCTAATCCATCTGTCCTCCTGGTATTCCCCTGTCTCTCCCCTCTGCCAAGCCCTTCACTGGCTCCCTGCTTCCAGAGATCCTGGTTTAAAACATTAAACATGACCTACAAAGCCATCCACAACCTGTCCCCTCCATACATTTCCGACATGGTCTCCCGATACCTACCCTCGTGCAACCTTCGATCCTCCCAAGAACTCCTCCTCTACTCCCCCCTCATCTCCTCTTCGCACAACCGCATTCAGGATTTCTCCCGGGCATCCACCATACTCTGGAACTCTCTGCCCCAACACGTCAGACATTCTCCCACCCTGGAAACCTTCTTAAGAAGCCTAAAGACCCACCTCTTCCGCCAGGCCTACAACCTCCTATGAGACCTGGCCCACCGCGCTGCCTCACGACCAGCACCTCCCCCTCGTGTTGTGTTCCCACCCGCCCATTGTAGATTGTGAGCCCTCGCGGACAGGATCTTCTCCCCTCTTGTATCTGTACGACCAAATTGTCCACATGTATTGTACTTGTCCCTGTCTGCCCTTTTAGCATGTAAAGTGCCATGGAATTTAATGGCGCTATATAAATAAATAATATCTCACATTAATGGGTGTCTATCTCACACCCAAAGGAAAGATTCACCATAAAGATTCATTTAAATACCAAAAACAATCTTTATTATATTTAATAAAATATTAAAAAACAGAGCATTCCCTCCGGGGGGGGGACACGAGAGAAACAATCAGGCTAAACAGTATAGTAGCATAGTACATCATGCAATCACCATATATTTATCACAATTAGTCACAACAGTATGGAGTCCAAGTTCCTTATAACAACTTCGGCCAACATCTACTGACTGACAATGCAAACTGCTACACATCCTATATAGATGATCACAACACTACCTATCCACTTCTTATTCACCTAGGTAGTACCTGATTACAACCAATCACTCTCCAAAATGTGTTTGTTAGCTGCAGTTTAGTTTTCTATCTATCCATATTGCTATAGCCAACACTGGGGTACATTGTTCATATACTAGCTACAGCTTGATCATCTATGACTTCTTATTACTACAGCTAACAAGAAAGTGCAGCTGCAATAGTTTTAAATAATCTGGTTATGCTTCATACCTGACTCACTGCAGTGCCTAAACGTGCTCGTGCTCCCTCCTCCCCTACAGCCGTTTCGCTTCCGCTTCTAACGGGGGATTTCTGGGAACTCCTTCAAGACTGTTGGAAGACCATTTCCGGTGACTACCTCTTGAAGCTCATCAAGAGAATGCCAAGAGTGTGCAAAGCAGTAATCAAAGCAAAAGGTGGCTACTTTGAAGCACCTAGAATATAAGACATATTTTCAGTTGTTGCACACTCTTTTGTTAAGTATATAATTCCACATGTGTTAATTCATAGTTTTGATGTCTTCAGTGTGAATCTACAATTTTCATAGTCATAAAAATACAGAAAACTCTTTGAATGAGAAGGTGTGTCCAAACTTTTGGTCTGTACTGTATGTCCCAACGGTGATATATGGTGAGACATTTTGATATATGAAACGTTACATGCATTGTGGCCGCTATACACTTATTAAACTACTCTCACAACGTTTTTTATATATTATGTGGTTACGTGGCAATTGCTTAAATTCAAGTTTACTCACACCATTTTTACAATTGCGATTATTCACCGATTTTATCATCTGTAAAAATAAACACATATTTTTTGATGTGTTGAATTAAGCAACGGCAATATATTAATATCTATATTCTAATATGTTGTAGTTGCCACATAATATTACCCGTATGCCATAAGAACGTAATTAAATCTGTAGTGGTTTTGAAATGTGTAGGATATATCATATGAACCAAAAATCATATATTTTTTTTAATCAGATTGTTTTATTGAGATAAGAATTTTCCAAGACAATAAAATACATCACATACAGGAAAACAGACGCAAGGAACATTTACAATGACTTAGGGCAGCCACTACTCAATACATTCCCCTCCCCCCCCCTTCCCATGAACATAGCCATATCAGGGTGGGCACTGCACCTTCAATCCGGATAAGGACTCACAATTAATCAAAAACGAATAAATAATAGTTATGCTGTATTATTGGATCAGAATATCTATGAGATATAACTAGCAAGAAATGTCTAATCAGGTTACATAGTTACACCATTGCAGATAGTATTAGGACCCTACCATATTTAACAATGCTATAAAGTGATCTCCATGATAATGTCTCCACTTACTCCATATTTTATCAAACTTATGGATTGCCTTTCTTTTTTTATACACCCCCTCCTCCAATCTACCGTAATCAAATTCCGCATTTTATCCACAAACTCCTGTAACCTTAGTGTTTGAGGGTCTAGCCAATGTGTAGCAATTACTTTTCGTATCTGGTACAGGGTTCGTTTTAAGCCAATTTTTCACAGTCATCATATTGTCCAGGGCCCACACATCCCAGCACACACACCAACGGGCAAGCGGTAAAGAAGATTCAAACACATTATTTATATATTCGATACATGTATTCCGCTACATGCCTACATGTCCAAAACATGTGTATCAAATCCGCCCCCTCCTCCCCACATTTTGGACATTTATCATCTATTCTAATACCGGCCTGGCACAAAAATTTGGGCGTCCTATACACCCTGTGTACCAAGTATATTTGGGATAACCGCTGTGCCTCACAAGTGGACAGAAGTGGGACACTATCCAGTATATCTTCCCAGGATTCATTATCAATAGGACCCACATCCCGTTCCCACCTGTCCTTAATTAACAACGGTCTCTCCCATTGGAATTGCTGCATCAAAATACCATAGATCCTAGAAATAAGACCCTTGCCACCATTATGGCTAAGTAATGTGTTGAATAGGAGATGATGGTGTATCCTGTTCCGCAACTGTTCAGATTGGGCCATCCAGGCGTGACGCAGCTGAAGATAGAAATAGAAAGTATTAGTGGGATAGAGAATTCATCGGACAGTTGCTGAAAAGATTTGAGCGCATCTCCACTCAAGATCTGTGTCACTAGTGTGATACCCAGTCCCCTCCATAAACCCCCTCCCTCCAACTTGTAAATTTCCGGTAAAGCGGGATTGTCCCATAGTGGGGTAAATGGAGTATGTCCTGTCACATCCAGAATAGACTTGTTTTTTTGCCATATTTTCCTCATAAGCCTCACTGTTGGCAGACACTCTTTGCGTTCCCGCTCCAAGAGCCCTACCTCCAAAAAGGAGGTAATGGAGATTCCCCCGTAATGACATGTGTCAACTTTTCCAAATTTCCACTAGCCAGTGCAAGCTGTTGGATCTGGGCTGCCAAAAAGTATGCCCACGGGTTAGGGGCCGCCAATCCTCCCTGGTCCTTAGGCCTCTGTAGTGTATCAGGCGAATCCTGGCCACGCCCTTCCTCCAGATTAATTCCCTAAATAAGGCTTGAAATTTATAAAAAATTTGCATAGGAATCCATATTGGCAAATTATGAATTACGTATAACAACTGTGGCATTAATATCATTTTAACCAGATTGGTACGACCAATCACCGACAAAGGGAGTTTGCACCAAATATTAATTTTCTGTTGGAACTTACCCACCATATCCAATAGATTTAATGCAATATAATTAGAGATTATAGGAGACACCACTATTCCAAGATATTTCAACTCTCGCACCACTTTAAGACAAGTATCTCCCACCCTCGTATCAGCTGATAGAGCATCCACTGGTATAATGACTGACTTATCCCAATTTATTTTTAAACCCGAATACTCTCTCAAATTCCTGTGTAAGCCCCATAGCTGCGGTTAAGGAACCCAATGTGTCCCCCAAGAACAGCAGGAGATCATCAGCATATAATGCCACTCTTTCCTCCAATTCCCCATATCGGAAACCCCGAATATCAGGGCTGTTACGCAATTTAACCGCCAGTGGTTCAATGGCGAGCGCAAACAGGAGAGGAGACAGTGGACAGTCCTGCCTAGTACCCCTTTCCAATTTCAGAACATCCGATAGGGCCCCATTGAGGCGAATCCTAGCCACAGGACAGAATATAGTAGTCTCACCCATTTTATAAACTGACCTCCAAATCCCATCTCCCGCAGCACCACCCATAAGTACTCCCACTCAACGCTATCGAAAGCTTTCGCAGCGTCAAGTGATAGCACCGCTCTCTCTACGCCACTCCGAGACGCCAACTGTATGTTAAGAAATACCCTACGCAAGTTAATGGCCGTAGATTTATTGGGCATAAATCCCGTTTGATCCTCTCCCACTACCTGATTGATCACTGTCATCAGTCTAGTAGCCAGGACTTTCGCCAATATCTTTACATCAGTAGATAACAAAGAAATAGGCCTGTACGACCCCGGCTGTAGTGGATCTTTCCCTGGTTTAGGCAAGAGAACCACCACCGCCTCCTTCATTGATTCAGGTAGAGCCCCTTCACCCAAAGGCCCCTCAAACACCTCCTTTAATCTAGGCATTAACACATCCCCATATTCCCTATAAATTTCAATTGGGACACCATCAGATCCAGGAGCCTTATTATTCTGAAAGTCTCTTACCGCAATCCACATCTCCTCCTCTGTAATAGGGGCCTCCAATTGTAGTCTCTGAACCTCCGTCAGCCTAGGCAGCCGCATGTCACGGTTATACCGCTCCAGCTCCGCAGAAGATTTCGCGAGTCTGGAGGAGTACAGCCGCTGATAAAAGTGAAAAAACACCTTTGCAATCTCTCCGGTGTCCGTGACCAATAATCCATTACCGTCCCGGACAGCTGAGATCAGCGGAGCCCCAGTTTGAGCTTTAGCAACCGTAGCCAACAGATGTCCAGCACCTTCACCCTCAGCATAAAATTGCTGCTTTAGGAAAAAATGTTTATTTTCAGCCTGTTGTAGTACAAATTGGTTTAATTTAGATTGGGCATTTACCCATTTTAGCTTGTTGTCGGTAGTTGGTGAGCCCACAAAGGCGTGCTCCAGAGTATCCACCTCAGTCTGTAAATATTGCATACGCCCTCTAGTTTTAGATTTAATCCTGGATATTTCTTTTATTAAGACTTCACGCAGTACTGCCTTCTTGGCATCCCAAACCACCGACAAGGAGGCCGATCCCACATTGTTGCAAAAGGACTCCTCCAGAACAGATGAAATGGAGATATTGTTGTCAAACACTGCCAGCCAGAATGGATTGAACCTCCATCCACCCCTATGACATATAGCGCCCCGGTCCACGTTTATAACCACCTTAAGAGGGGAGTGGTCAGAAATCAATCTGGTACAATAGTCAGTCCCAATTATGGCACCATTGCGCTATTCCCTAAGGCCAAATCTATCCTAGATAATGAGGAATGAGATGCAGAGTAGCAGGAGTATTGCCTAACATCCGGGAACCGCATGCGCCACACATCCATTAATTGTACCTCTTGCAAAACTCTCGCCAGAGATGTCTCTTGTACACTGCTTCCTCCCATCCCAGCCCAATACTTATCCAAGCCGGCATTCAGGTACATATTGAAATCCCCAATTACCAGCAAGGGTATGTTAGCATATTCCATAATAATGGGAATTATAGTTTGTAATTTACTCACAGTAAATGGTGGAGGAATATACAGAGTAATCAAGCACAATCGTACCCCAGCCACTCTACACACCAGACACACATATCTACCCTCCCAGTCAATGATCACCCTTTCTGTAGTGAAGGGAAGAGATGGGTGCACCAAAACACTCACGCCCCTGGAATATGTGCTGTGCGTGGAATGAAATGCAGGCCCCTTCCACAATCTAGTAAGAGAGGCAGCCGCCTCCGCATTACAGTGCGTTTCTTGTAAACACGCCACAAGATTTTGATGCGTTCTTAAATATTTAAGTATTGCAAATCTCTTTTTTAGGGTCCCCCATGTCCCTGACATTCCAAGACACAATATTAAGTTGTCTAGCCATATTCAGATATATACCATTTTACAGCCAAAACCGGATATTTTAAGTACCGCCCAGCGCCTTTGAATTTATCATCCTCCAATACATGAAAAGGTTCTCTCATAACACTCATAACAAACCCCTCCCCTCCCACCCCTCCCCAACCTAATAACAACCTCATCGCGTTGTTCATCACTAGTCCCATATATCTTAATTTAACTCTCATGTGGACCTTTAACAAAAGAATTATGCTCACAGTGAGTAAGAAAGAAAGAAAAAAATAGAAGTCAGAAAAAGAAAGATAACAAACCACAGAAAAACTAAAAAGAAATAGACAGATGGGAGACCAAAGTCTCGCACGCTGCAAGGGGGATAAAACTTAAGTAGCTCACAGTTAGCCCCTTGACAGCACCCGCTCCATACAATCAACCCAAAAAATATATCGGCTTTCCCGAGATATATATATAAGAGAGAGATAAACAGGTCTCATACAAAATACAGTCCAGGATAATATATACTTATAAAATCCAACATTGTACATCGGACCCATTTGTTCTCAAAGCCAGTAAGTCTAATTGTTGGAAAAACCAAGGAACAGTCATCCATTGCAAATTTTTCTCTCTTTTAAGTCCAGCCATTTAGACGCTTCCTTGGCCAAATCAAAGAAGTGGGTTCCACCAAGCGCCTCCACTCGCAGCCGGGCCGGAAACAGCATAGAGTATTGCACTTTCAGCGCTCTCAAACGACGTTTTACCTCCTGAAATTGAGCGCGTTTTTTACGGACCTCCACGGAGAAGTCCGGATACAGAGACACTCTTGCCCCCTCTATACGGAGATCCTCGGCCATCCGTGCCAGATATAGGATTTTGTCCCGGTCTCTAAAGTGGAGCATTTTTATCAGGATCGGACGAGCTTGGTCTCCCGGCTGCGGCGGCCTGGCAGTCACTCTGTGAGCTCTCTCAATAGCGAACATTTTAGAGAACTTATCCTGGCCAAAAGTTTTCAGCAGCCACGCTTCAAAATATTCCACTGCATCTCTGCCCTCCGCCCTCTCTGGAACTCCTACAATGCGCACATTATTTCTACGTAGGCGATTTTCTATATCGTCCGTTTTATTGTGCAAGTATGTAATAGAATCACCAGCAGCCTTGAAACTTTTGACCAAGGGAGCCACAGTGTCCTCCAGTTCACCCACTCTCCCTTCAGCCGCAGACATATGTTCTCTCACTTTCTGCATATCATGGCGAATGGTGGACATCTCCATCTTTAGGGATCCAATATGGCCAGCAAGCTCAGCATTTCCTTTAGCAATAGCTTTAAGGACATCTCCAAGTGTGGGTTCACCCTCATCATCTGCTTCATCATGTGTGCCAACAGTCTCTGAGCCCCCAGTCTCCACAGTGTCATCGTCCTCCTGGGCTGCCTCCCCATTGCTGCACAGCTTTCTCCCTTGTTCCTGCAGGGGCTCCCCTCCACAAACACCCATTGTCCCTGGGTTATATGCTGCAGTATTGTCACCTGGGGTCCGTGGGGCACCTGGCTGTTGCTTCCTGGCGAACTGCTGTAGTTTAGCCGCCGTTTCCAGCCGCTTCTCTTGCTGCCGCGGGGTCTCTCCTTCCTGGAGGCCTCCCTCGGCGCCATCTCGCGCGCCATGCGGCGCTCCCCCAGCCGCCGACCGCAGCCGTCCATCCCGCCGCGACATTATGCAGCCTGCCGTTCTCCACAGTGCTCACCGCGCTTCCGGAGGTCAGCCCCAACGATTAGGCAGCTCAGAGCAGAATTATTCCTCGGGCAAGAGGATTATAATGAGCGGGGCCGCCAGAGCTCCTCAGCCGTGCGACCGCTCACATAGCACGCTAGGCCACGCCCCCCAACAAAAATATTTTTATTCACTAATTTTTGTTTTCCTGTACATTCTTCTGTTATTTATGATTAATTATGACTTTTAGAATTTAATATTTTTTCTTTAGTGTACACTTATTTTATTATGTATGTTTGCACTTTCTCATGGCCACTTTACACACACAGATATCTGTGACCAACCTCTGAACAGATCTCTGGTTGCAGTGAAATCATGGACACATTGCTCCATTATACACAGCCACAAAATGGAACAATGTATCCATGATTTCACTGCAACCAGAGATCTGTTCAGAAGTTGGACACAGAAGTTGGTGTGTGTAAAGTGGCCCTCAGTCTACACTCTGGCACCACATGCAAGTGATTATAATTAATTGCATTAGCATGGGCAGTTCTTGCCCTGCCCTCTTGCTCTACAAAATCTTTTGCCATGGTGCACACTGACAGGAATGAAGAAGGACGTCTGTCCGAAACGCGTCGCCGCCATCGACGCTCCCTGCCAAAATTGCCACTTGTCCATATGAGTTTGTGCATTGTCATGGAGTCTGACTTATGATTTTTGAATAAAATCAACTATTTCTGCAATAACATCCGGGAGCTGGACCAATTTTTTCTACTTCATGTGCCAATGGGGCCTTTGAAAATAATGGTGGAGACGGCATCACCATCATATGCTCTGTCGTGCGCCATTTTCAGGCGTTTATGCTTACTGGAGGCAGACACCCAGACATAGCCGATAACAATTCAACCCAAAGTCAATCCAAAAGGTGGAAGTCTTCTATGAAATGTATCAACCATAACAGTCTTTTTTGTGGGACATTTTTCCTGTGATTGTGCCATATTGGAATTGTTTTAATATATCAAATAAAAATGATAGTGCTGAATAATATGCATTCTTTGGCTTGTATTTGTGTTACTATTACATTAGAGCCTGGATCATTGCAGAGGGTTGAGCTGGTAATCTTTTAATTACATTTCTATAAAAATTAGATCCTCTGCTGTCCAATCCCTGTTCTTCTAGTAGAATGCCAATCTGTCCTTGGCAAGAAATGGCTTTTTTCTTCACTTCGTGACACCCAAACCTTTCACCTCACTGTGAATACATGCCCCCCGGAAGAAGCGAGGTGCGAAACGATCGTAGGGGTGGAGTGACCGCAAGTACAGCCCGGCGTTACTATCAGGTACAGACTTTAACTTCAATTTGTGGATCTTTGTCCGCATAACTTGGGGGATGGGAAGTTCCAGGAGGATGTTATAGATAATGCTTACAAGCCTATGTGATATGTGAAATAACATGGGATATAGGGTGACTTGGCCTATAGAATCCATAACTTTGTTAAAGATGATGTAGTAATCTGTTAATATACAAAGTATTCTAGTAACATTGTGGATGTTAATTGTTAATGATGTATGTACTATGTAAAAAGTAGCTGGTGTTGTGAGTCCCTCAAGAGGGGGTGCTCTGTTTAATTGGATTGATTAATAAAGATTATACATTTTTATTTTGTATCTTGAATCATTCCTATGAAAAGAGGGTGGTATGTCCAATTCCCCTTTTTCTGTTAAATATACCTCACTCACTGTGAGTGTAGATCTGAGGTCCCCAACTCCAGGCCTCAAGGGCCGCCAACAGTGCATGTTTTCAGGATTTCCTTAGTATTATACAGGGGTTGGAATCATTACCTGTGCAGACGATCACATTAACACCTGTGCAATACTAAGGAAATCCTGAAATCCTGCACTGTTGGGGGCCCTCGAGGCCTGGAGTTGGGGACCTCTGGTATAGATTCACTGACACCTGCCTGCTGCCATCCCTGAGCACGCTCTGCATTGGTGCTGAACTAATCCAGTTGCTCAGTGTCGGGCAATTAAATTTTTCCAAGGGGCCACATGAAAGACCATGGCTGGTGTGGAGCCGGGCTTAACATATAGGCTAAAATTAATTCTGCTCAATATTAATATTAACCCCTTCACCCACAGGTGATTTTCCATCTTTTGTTTCTTTTTTCCTCTTCCTCTTTCAAGAGCCAGAACGTTTTTATTTTTCTGCCAATATGAGAACTTTTCTTTTTGCGGGACGAGATGTACTTTTGAATGAAATCATTCATATTACCATATAGTGTACTGGAAAATGGGAGAGAAACTCCCAACTGCAATGAAATGGCAAAGAAAGTGCAATTCCACAAAGATATTTTTTATTTATTATATAGCATATTCTCTATGTGGTTAAAGTGACCCTCCAGTATGATTCCCCAGGTGGGCACCAGTTCATAGATACCAAGCATGTATAGTTTTTCAATTTTTTAAATTTACTTGGTGAAAAATAATTACAAAGTTTGTAAACAAAATAATTTACGCTTATGTATTCATTTTCCAAGATGCATAACGTTCTTATTTTTCGGTATCTGGAGGTGTGTCGTGGCATATTTGTTTGCCTCCAGAACTGACGTTTTAATTACCTGTACCATGATTTGTGTAGATGCGATATTTTGATTGTTTGTTATTGTATTTTACTGCAATGTTGCGGCGACGAAAAAATCATAAGTTTGGTGTTTTTACTTTTTATTTCTTTCTTACACAGTTCACCGATTGGGTTACACAGCTCCCTATACACAGAATGAGCCCCCTACTTAGCTCCCCTATATAGCATATAAGCTCCCACATAGCCTCTCTATATACAGTATGACCCAACACAGCCCCTCTAAATAGTGAGCAATCACATAATCCCTCTATACACAGTTTGATCCCCCACACATCCTCTCTATATAGTGTGAGCCCCCACATATCTCTTTTATATACAGTATAAGCTCTCCAACATGACACCACTAGCTCCCTACTACATATACAGCCTTATATACTTTGCCTCACATATCTCATATCATAACCCATACCCAAAGCAGCTGGATTATTAATAGATTGAGCCCCTCATTCTTATGAATCCTTCCTATTACTATATACTTTATAGGACCCGTGTATAACCGACCATTAAACCGGGAAACTTGACTCCGATAACAGGGACAGCAAAGTACAGCCCCACATTGTATACACAGATCCAGAGTATTACCCACAGCCCCCATGATATACATGAATCCCATAGGTACTATCTACATGAGCCCTGTATATACAGCACTGCTCCTGTTAATATGACACCAGCTCAAGGTATACAGCAGCCCAGGTTTATCCACACAGCCCATTATATACAGCACAGCCCCATGTATATACAGAGCCTCCCATGTATATAGGCAGACAGTGGTCAGTTAGCACTGCAGTCTGCCCAGTGGGATGTATACAGTCCAGACACCAGTGCTAGTATACTGTGTTCCCCAGTTGTGTTGTATTACACTGTCCCAATGTTACAGCACCCCATATGTAGGGATTTAAAGAGCCCCAGAGTAATAACACCATGTAGATCGAGCAGCATACCATTGTTATATCAGCAAGAGCCAGTAGGTATCATACAGTGACCCCCTTATCAATGTATTAATGGGCCTCCCTTGTTGACAGCTTCGTAAAGGAAGAATTAGTATACTTATACATGCCAGCAATCCCTGACGCTGCCATTAAGTCGCTACCTCGTTTATGCACACTCTTCGTTATCCGACATCTGTGACACGCAGAAACATATGTACTAATTAGCTGCGCCCACCGGCAAGTAAAGCCTGGATGGAAGCCGCATATACGGCGAGCGCGACTGGCGCAGTGATAAGTATACTAATCTCTTCCTTTACAGGCTGCTGCACAGGGGGGGGGCCCTGTATACTGATGGGGGACTGTATACTGTATACCCTGTATACAGTATACAGTGACTCGCGTATAAGCCGAGGGGGGGACTTTTCAGCCCAATTTTTGGGCTGAAAAACTCGGCTTATATGCGAGTATATACGGTACTTTATGAGCCCTCATATAGCCTTCTCTTTACATTATGAGCCCCACATAGCCTTCTGTATGCAGCATTTATCCCAACACAGCATCTTATATACTTTATGAACCCCATATACTGTAGCCTCATACATTATATGGCAGGACAGTGGCTCACGTTAGCACTGCAGTCTTGCAGCACTGGGGACCTGGCTTCAATTCCGAAGGACAACATCTGCAAAGATTCTGTATTTTCTCCGTGTTTGTGTGTGTTTCCCCTGGGTTCTCCAATTTCATCCCATACTCCAGACATACTAGTAGGGAATTTAAATTGTGAGCCCCAATGAGTACAGGGGTAATCACTATTGATGAGCGAGCACTACCATGCTCTATACTCGTAATGAGCAGTTAGACGATCAGACAGGATTGACTCGTGTATAATGGACTTCAATGGGAAACTCTTGCATTTTTTTGGAAGATCTTTTGGAAATGTGCTCGAGTTTCCAATTAACTTTGATTATACTCAGTACATGAGTCAAATCCTTCTGACTGACTGGCTGTTCATTATTAGTACAGAGCACCTGAATATTGAAGTGCACACTCATCAGTAATAATCACATCTGTAACACACTATGAAATAAATTGTGCTATATAAGGGTACTTTCACATCAGCGTTTTTTTTCGCGGCCGCACCTGCCGCAAGTGCCAATACCGCACTTGCCGCATCTGCCGCAAGCCCGCATATACATTGTATGGGGCTTGCCGCAACTGTGCCGCAAGTGCAGCAGTTATGCGGTAATCGCGGCAGATGCGGTTTTTTCACCGCATCTGCCGCGATTTAAAAAAAACGCTGATGTGAAAGCAGCCTTAGGGCCCTTTCACATCAGCGTTTTTTTAAATTTGCGGCAGATGCGGTGAAAAAAACGCATCTGCCGCAATTACCGCATACCGGCTGCACTTGCGGCGCGGTTGCGGTAAACGCTATGCAAAGTATAGGCGTACTTGCGGCAAGTGCGGTTTTGCACTTGCGGCAGGTGCGGCCGCGAAAAAAACCGCAGTCAGCCGCGGTTTTTTTCGCGGCCGCACCTGCCGCAAGTGCAAAACCGCACTTGCCGCACCTGTCGCAAGTACGCCTATACTTTGCATGGCGTTTACCGCAACCGCGCCGCAAGTGCAGCAGTTATGCGGTAATTCGCAGCAGATGCGTTTTTTCACCGCATCTGCCGCAATTTCAAAAAACGCTGATGTGAAAGGCCTAAGTGAGTAAAAAGTAAATAAATAAATTTATGAGCACTCACATAGCCCCTATATACATTATGTGCCACACATAGCCTCCTATATACATTTTGAGCCCTCACCAAGCCTCACATACAGTATACATCATGACTAGTGCATCTCAATGGATTAGAATATCATCAAAAATCTATGTAATATTGCTATGTTTCAGGGCATTACTGGGAGCCCTGAAACACGTTGACAAATTAATCAATATTATATTCACTTTGATGTCTCGTGGAATATGGCAGCACGGTTTTTAACCCTTCATCCTCCCTACTTTAATTTTCTGAAATCGTGACCTTCGGAGTTTTCATTGGCTGTAAGCCATAATCATCAACATTAACAGAAGTAAACACTTGAAATAGATCACTCTGTTTGTAATGACGCTATATAATATATGCATTTCACATTTTGTATGAAATACTGGAATAAATTAACTTTTTGATGATATTCTAATTCATTGAGATGCACTAGTACATGAGACCTCACATAGCCTCTTATATACTTCATGAGCCTCACATAGCCCCTATATACAGTATGAGCTAATACACATAAATAAAAATATAACGTACGCCTTATACTCATTCCTGGCAACTCTGCTGCACGACCCCCTACTTTGCAAAACCTGATGTGAACAATTTAGTGTCTCGTGCTTAAACCGATGGTGAAAGACAGGATGGCGGCCCCCACCAGTGTTTCACGCATGCCATCCCAGTGGTATACACAGGACGCAGCAGTGCACCAGCAGCAGCCTCAGTGGTGTTACTAGCCCGTCAGCCCTCGCTGGTATTATCCAGCAGAGTGGTAGTATATTAGCCCCATGGCTCTAGTAATCCCTTATGTATGTCTGATACCACCCGATTGCTGGGCAGCATAGCCTCACCATTGAGCAGTATCTAAACTAGCTCATGTTAGTTATTTACCTTGCAAGTTATGCCCCAAATTGTATAACAGTCCGAGTCGGTAGATAATATAGTCGCTACGAGTTAGGTAGTAAATAAGCCATGTACGATATTTAAAGAGCCCGCACGATTGGATAGTGAATGATAGCTCCAGTTGTATTATACAGCCCCAGTCGTAGTATTAGCCCATTTGGTAGTAAACATTACAGCCCACAGATGTGCAGTATAACGGGCCCATCAATCGTTGGTTTAAGCCCGTTAAAAACTACCCAAGTGATAGTTATCGCTCCACTTGTCACTGCAATACGCCCGAGTCGTTGCTACTACAACAAGCCGTGCGTACAAGATATTTAACGATATCAAGTGTGTGACGGGACTAAATCCCCCAATATGAAAAGCATAGCGAATCTGGATGAATACCCAATGTGTAGTTAAGGTACATGCACTGTGGTTTAGCTACAAACCAGTGGTAGTAAATAGCACCCAGTCATCGTTTCTAGCTTTTGGCCCCTAGCCATAGGCAATAGTCCATGAGAAAAGTATAAAATAGCACCAATTGATGTCATTTCAAATGAAAACACATCACCAGTGCGTGAGTAAATAAAACCCAGTGGTAGTATATAGCCCCAGTGGTAGTATATAGCCCCAGTGGTAGTATACAGGGCCCCAGCAGGGCCCCCCTCAAAGTTTGGCGCCCCCACCTCAGTTTCTGGGCCCCCCCGCATGCAGCGCTGCACATATACATTACGTGTCTAGCAGCTGTTACCCTCCGGTGGCAGATCGCGGCTCCCGGCTCCGGGCTCCATCTTCCTCGCTGTCTTCCTGCTTTGTGACCGGCTCGATGACGTCATCGCGCCGGTCACATGACAACCAGGAAGACAGAGAGGAAGATGGAGCCCGGAGCCGGGAGCCGCGATCTGCCACCGGAGGGTAACAGCTGCTAGACACGTAATGTATATGTGCAGCGCTGCATGCGGGGGGGCCCAGAAACTGAGGTGGGGGCGCCAAACTTTGAGGGGGGCCGTATGACTCGCGTATAAGCCGAGGGGGGGACTTTTCAGCCCAATTTTTGGGCTGAAAAACTCGGCTTATACGCGAGTATATACGGTACTTGCCTTGGTCTCATTCCCCTCGCAACTCTGCTGCACTGACCCTCCTCACAGCAGACACACTGATGTGACATCTTTGTGTCTACTGCCTTACACACTGATTGGTGAAAGAAGGAGCTGGGCGGCCCTTCCTTTACCAGAGTATTCACCTCTATCCACATCCCGAGAAAGCAGGTAGCGGTGACAATCGATGGTGAGTAGCAGTGGCAGCCAGGCAGCAGAGGTCATGGTGTTGACTGTGTACCACTGTTTTCAGCCCTTCGGCTGTATTGATTCTCAGGACAGATGTGGGTCACGGTCTGACCTTTGTCCAGCCCTGCTCTAGCTGAATCCTCTTTATGAGATGGTTCTGATACCTACTGGATTTGCTCGGGCAGCATGACGCCTTCTTCACAACAATTGAGCATGTCTCTGAAATCTTTAGTAATCTGATAAATAGTTGATTTACACTTGCAATCTAGTGTTAAGGCCCCTCACACATTTCAACGTCCGAGCAATTGGATCAACGATCCGACTTGACCTAGATCGCTTGATCGTCGTTCAAAGATCGCTAGTGAAATGTCACATGTACAGATATCTTTAATGACGCAGCAACGATTCCGCGACAAGTGAATGATACTCGCGGTCGTTTGATCGCCTACGTTCTTCAGTTCTGAATTGGTGAACTCGTTAACAACATCGTTATCAATTTGTCACTCACACCGATGCTGCAGGTTGGACGGACGATCATCGTTTGGTTTAAGGTCCGGTTCAAAAACCTCCCATCAATGATCAGTTGATCGCTTCCACTTGTCACATGCAACGACGTCGTTACGACGTCGTTGCTCCACTCAAAAAGCCGTGACGTACAAACGATATCGTTAACGATATCATAGTGTGTGACGGGACCTTAAATCCAAACTACCAATATGAAAAGCATAGCAGCAATCTGGATGAAAACCAATATTTGTGTCAGTTTAAGGCTACATGCAGACTGTGCGGTTTTAGCTACAAAACAGGGGCTGTCAAAAAAACGCACCCAAAAACGAATCATCCGTTTTCTGATGCGTTTTTGGGTGCTCCCTTTTTTTGACCCATAGGCAATGGGTCCTATGAGAAAAGTGGATCAGAAAAACGCAACACAAATTGACATGTCATTTTCCAAAAGTGAAAAAACACATCACTTTCAAAGTGCCCTGTGTGAAAGGCAAAAATGAAAACCCATAGACTTTGCTGGGATGTCATTTGGGTGATCCGTTTTTTACAGTGCACTACAAAAAATGGATCAAAGAATGGATCAAAAACGCAAAGTCTGAATGTAGCCTAAAACATTTACATGTGAAGATGAGGAGGTAAAAAAACCCCGAAACCAGCAATCCCATGCCAACTGTATACATTGATTTATAAATCATTTAAATTATACACTTGGTTTATAATTGATTCTCGTTTTTGTAAAGCACATTTTTCATCTAAGAAGAAAGTGTTTTCCAGATAATTTGGTATTGTACTATATGTCTAGCACACAGCGAGTTATCCGTACATTTCTAGTGTTAGGCTAGGGTCACATATGCGTTTAAATTTTGGAAACCTAATCTGGTTTTGAGCTTTAAAAAAGCTCAAAACCGGATCAGGAAACGCTCCCCATAGGAGCCCATTATAAAAACCGGATTGCTCTAAATGCAATCCGGTTACCAGCTCCGGATCTGCAGCCTGCGCTAAAAATCATGCATGCTACAGTTTTTGGAGTGGTTCTATCAACCGCAAGGCGGAAACCGGATTGCTCCGGATGTGTAATCCTGAGCAATGTGGTTACCGTATACTTTGTTCATCCCTGCTGCCGCAGGGATGAACAAAGTGTTAAATGTGTATTAAAACATTAAATATTAATATTAGCTGTGGGCAACATATCTCTAGGGGGTGCCCCCCCTCTAGAAACATGCTGTCCCCTCCTATGGGCATGTGAGGGGTTAATAAACCCTTTACAGTATAGCCAGCTATAGTCGGCTTTGTACAAATTTCTGAATGAAGCTGCGGCTCCTTACTGTACTGTAGATGCTGTACGTAATGTACGTATAGTATTAGCTGCTGTCCAGGGTCCTGTAACCATTAACATTAGGTCTACAGGAGTGCGCTGCCGATAGACCTAATGTTAATGGTTACAGGACCAAGGATAGCGGCTGATACTATATGTACATTGCGTACAGTATCTCCAGTACAGTAAGGAGCCGCAGCTTCATTCAGAATTTTGTACAAAGCCGACAAAAGCCGGCAATAGTATAACTGCCGCATTAACCCCTCACATGCCCACAGGTGTGGGCAGCATGTCTCTAGGGGGAGTGCGCTGCCCATAGACCTAATTTTAATTGTTACAGAACCCTGGACAGTGGCTGATACTATACGTACATTACCTACAGTATCTCCTGTACTGTCAGGGGAGCCGCGGCTTCATTCATAAATTTGTACAAAGCCGACAATAGCCGGCTTACTGTAAAGGACTTATTAACCCCTCACATGCTCACAGAAGGGGACAGCATGTCTCTAGGGGCAGGGGCACCCCTAGAGACATGTTGCCCACAGCTAATATTAATATTTAATGTTTTAATGCACAGTTAACACTTTGTTCATCCCTGCGGCAGCAGGAATGAACAAAGTAGATGGTAACCGCCTTGCTCCGGATTACACATCCGGAGCAATCCATTAACCGCATTGCAGTTGCCACAACACATTTTTGCTAAAAAAAAATGTGTGTGAAGGCAATTGCGGTTACTACATCCGGATCTGGATGCGGTCGCCGCAATTGCCTTAGCAAGTGTGACCCTAGCCTCATACCTGTCAGTGCAGTGTTCATACATGGGGGGTGTGTTATCAATCATTTTCATCTGCTTTGCATTTGCTCAGGATTTCTCTTCAAACTTTTGTTCAAACGTTTCCTGTTACGTTTCTATTGCTGCTGTCGTTATGTTGCCTTTCAGTTTATATAAGGAAATCACTGATTTACTGAAACTAGTAACTCCAAAATCCATTAAAAAACACTCCAGATGATTTCCCCTGTATTGCTGGCTAGTCCTCCTAGGCCCTATATTAGGTCTATTTACAAGATCTGAAGGGAAAGTTGCCTGGAAGCTGTCATTGAACTGTTTTCTGCCCAAAGCAAAGACTCACAAAGGCTAGGGTCACATTTCGTAATGAAAATGCGGTTCCCCACATAGTTCGGCATGTGAAGGGTTAATGTCTATATTTACAGTATTGCTGGCTTTTTTCAGGCTTTTTGTAATTGAAAAGACAGGCGGTGGCTCCTGGCTGTGCTGGAGTACAGTACGTAATGTTCGTAAGCACCAGGTACAGGGCAGCATCCTCAATGAGGAGCTGTACCTGGTGCTTACGCCATTTGCATACAGTATATGCTGCTGTCCCTGGTGCTGAAAACTTTTACAGTAGTTCTATGGCCACCGCACCGCCAAAATGTGACCCTAGCCAAAGACCGCATATTCAGTCAGAATTTCAGGCTAGATGACGCTGTTAACAATTTCTTATTTTGCTTAGTCTATGTCTGCAGTAATTATGCATAAGCGTAGTTAGCCCCTTAACCCCCTGGCGATTTTCAGTTTTCCGTTTTTGCCTCCCCTACTTCCAAGAGCCATAACCTTTTTATTTTTCCATCAATATAGACATATGAGGGCTTGTTTTTTGTAAGATGAGTTGTACTTTTGAATAGAATCATTTATTTTACCATATAGTAAACAGGAAAATGGGAAAAATTCCAAGTGTGGTGAAATTGCAAAAATGTGCGATTACATATTTGTTTTGGGATTTTTTTTAATCATCATTTCACTATATAGTAAACGTGACATGTCAGTATGATGCCTCAGGTCGCTATGAGTTCATAGATACCAAACATGTATACTTTTACTGTTATCTAAATAGTGTAAAAATCTAAATCTAAATAAAAATTGTTCTTTTGCGCCATTTCTGAAACCCGTAACGTTCTCATTTTTTGGCATCTGGGCAATATGATGGATTATTTATTGTGGCTTGAGCTGATGATTCTAATGATATAATTTTTGGATAGATGTGATGTTTTGATTGCCTGTTATTGCATTTTATTGCAATGTTGCGGCAACCCAAAAAAACATAATTTTGGCAATTAGACATTTTTTTCCCTTTACGCAGTTTATGGATCTGATTGCTTTTATATTTCGATAGATCGGGCATTTCTGAATGTGGTGATACCACATATGTGTGTTTTATTATTTTTTTTTCATATTATTAAAAACTCTTTTTTATTTTTTCTTCTTTATATTGCCCCCTATGAGGCCTCAGCACCACACACTCTAATCGCTTCTCCTGTGCACAGATGAGCTGCTGCACATCTCTGAACAGGAAAATTCATCACTTTCTATGAATGCCGGCTTTTACAAACCATCCACAGGAAGTGATTACAGACAGCATCTGGGATCATCACAGTACTCTGTGGTCCCGTGATCGCGGAGAAAAGCGTGATGCCGCTGCAGTGCTTTGGATTGCACTGTTAGTGATTGACAGTGTGATTCAAAGGGTTAACAGCACCAATCAGATTGCTGATCTGATTGGTGCTGTTAAATTCACATGTCAGCTAATAAGATCATCTGACATGTACAGGGAATGATGCAAGCAGAGCGAGTGAACCCACATCAGAGGGAGGGACACCTCCAAGGGCGTACTGTTAAGCCCTTGGTCGTGAAGGGGTTAAATGAGTTTATACCTATCCTATTTTATGGACCCATTCTCTCTTGGCCTAAAATGCTGAGCAAGATTGCATAATAAATGTGCTTTGAAAAAACGGAAAGCAGTTGATGCTTTATCTGGGCAGACGAGCACTAGTTTGGCAGTCACTCACATGATAACAGATAAACCATTGTCCTATCAGAGTTAGTAACCCCTAGTCAAGAATCAAGTTGGTGCTGACAAAACAGACTGGGAAAAGAAACACATCACAAGTCTGCTTTCCTGGAGTCATGCAACATCCGAAATATAATGTGAAATGAAAATCCTGTTCCAAACCGACAGCAAAGACTTCATATACCGGACTCAATTCCAAGGATGACTGAATTACTTAGAGCTGCAAAAAGTGATCACTGGAGAGGCCCAGCTGTGCCTGCAGTCTGAGAATTTCATATATTACTTATTACGCATAGCCAACGAGGGGTGAGGAGGGCAGATGCCCCCAGAAACAATTTACAATTTAATTATTAAATAGCTGCTGTCAAAACCTACCCCGTTGTTTCAAAATTGCCTCCCCTCCTCTGGACAGCTGCTGATTGACAGGCATATCCATACTCCTCCATTGAAGACACAGTGCCCGAAGTCTCGCGAGACTTCACAAATCTCACGAGTCTTCGGCACTGTGTATC
Organism: Allobates femoralis; assembly: GCA_033576535.1. Taxonomy (NCBI): domain Eukaryota; kingdom Metazoa; phylum Chordata; class Amphibia; order Anura; family Aromobatidae; genus Allobates; species Allobates femoralis. The sequence goes on from JARQOC010000004.1 coordinate 462,516,159, forward strand.
TTCAATGGAGCACGTTGACCCGCTTCACTGCGCTGCCACGAGTATGCCTGTCAATCAGCGGCCGTCCACAGGAGGGGCGGCAATTTTTGGGTGGGGTGGGTTTTGCAGGCAGGGGATGGCGAGGACCCAAATACACCAGACCAGAGAGCAGACCTACCGGACCTTTTAAGATGCAGCGCGGGAGACAATAAAAGTTCTTTTCTCTGGTATGAGGGGGACATCTGTGCACAGAGAGGTTACAAGAACCCCATTATATAATGTTAAAGCTGGTGGGCAAAGTTAGATTCCAAAGGGGGTGATAGGTTTCCTTTAACTTTAACCTATAAAGTGCTAATGTGGTTCCCCACTGGATGGGACCCCATGGAGAGGTACTGCACCCACATAAGAGTGTGTGGTATTCCTGTGACCAAGGGAACTGGGATGGTGAATAAAGGATCCTCACAACACCCATTCATACACACCCTAGCGTAATGGACCATCGGTGAACCGCTGTAGGGAAGACCCAGTCCTGTGGGAGGAGTCAGGTGGGGTAGAGAAGTGTATGGGTGGGAGACAGTTAGTCAGTGAGTAAAGGACCGTCGAGTTGGAGAGTGAGGAGTGGAGAACGACAGGAAGGTTGTTGTGGCAGGAGCGAGACCATAGGGGCACCAGGCATTGCATTGCGCCCGAATCCGGACCCGACACTGCTACCGACTGGAGGGGTCTGGTCCCGGGCAGAGGACCGTCTCTGGACACGGTGCAGGAGTTCAATCCTGAACCGTTAAACCGGAGGCCCTGACCTTCTCTAGGAAGTCATGGCCAAAGACCCCGCGCATCCCTTGAAAAGGCATACCGAACTAGGGTCAAGGGGACCTAAAGGGGAGTCCTCCACTGAAGACCCGTGGGAGCTGGCTTGAGGCTCTGCGTGCGGAGGCACTGCATGGTAGAAGGAGAAGGGAGCACAGTGAGGGAACGGCAGGCACACCACCAAGGATCCTAAGTGAAACATCCCGGTTCCCTGGTGACTACCTAGGCCAGTAAGACCCGAGTGACTGTAACATCTGCTAATCTACCTGAAGTACTGCAAGTAAACTCGTTCAGAGTTAAAGACTGTGGGACGTACTTATTTCCCTTGCCTGATGAGCCGCTCACTTGCTGCAGTGAAATGGATAAGTGATTGTGCCGTGTAGTATGCTGCCTCTCTGTGTAAAAACTACTACCACTGCCCCAGGGATCCCGCTCCACCTACGGGGAGAATAATCATCTTGCTGCCCTACCATCACCCCGGAGGTCCGACCCACAGCACTGATAACCATACCGGAACCATAGGTGGCGTCACAAACTATTTTTATTGACTCTTTTCAGCGACCACCAGGGCCACGGGATTGGGCACAGGCGCCAGTGACATTCCCCCGTGAAACAACGCCTGGAACAGAGTACCTCACGGCCCTGGGGCGGGTTACTTATAAATACATATAACTTTCTTAAAATTTTTGTTTCATTCACCTTTTCCGTTCCAAAATTTTACAACCTGAACGACCATGGCTTGCCCACCCTCCCTAGTTTTGATCCTGGGTACGCCTATGTCACCTAACGTTTCTTAGGACATAACATTGAGGGGCTTTTCTGTTGATAAAAATGTAAGGACTCGCTCACACCAGCTTATAAATCGGACAAGTGCAATCCAATACAAAAACGGATTATACTACGACCAATGATATTCTATAAGGCAGTGCAGATCTGTGTTTTTTTCTCAACTATATTCAGCAGCTGAGAAAAAAAATTACAGATCTGCATTGCATTGGTCCAAAGGCAATACCTTTTTGTATCAGATTGCACCTGTCCGATTTATACGCTTGGGAGAGCTCGCCTCTAGGATGACTGAGCTGCAGTGCTGTGCTGAAAGCAATATTGTTATCTTGCAACCCATTAGGTTTACTCATATCTTGCACTTTTTCCCAGTTTTTTTTAAGCATTTTATTTTTTGTTAAAAAACACAACAGTTTATACATTTCTTAAAAAAACTGTTATATTTAGGCCTTAGGGCCGCTTTACACACACCAACTTCTGTGTCCAACTTCTGAACAGATCTCTGGTTGCAGTGAGATCATGGACACATTGTTACATTTGTACACAGCCACAAAATGGAACAATGTATCCATGATTTCACTGCAACCAGAGATCTGTTCAGAAGTTGGTCACAGAAGTTGGTGTGTGTAAAGCGGCCCTTAAAGACTAAGGGCCCGATTCATCACGTTTTTATGCCAGAACTCTGGTGAGAAAGCTTTGAAGTCACAAAATTGCAGCAACGAAACAGGTTTTGTGACGTAGTAGCGACCTCGCCATCAATATCGCTGTGTGTTACACTTAGCAGTGATCGGCCTCATGCTGGTAGAACGCTGATTGTTAATGAATGGCCTGGACCATTTTTTGATCGTCAATCTCCCGCTGGGCATGCTGAATCGCTGTGTGTGAGACGGGCAACGACCAGTGATCTCTATTCTGCGGAACCTGACAGATCCCAATGACCGTCGAGTGTCGCAGGGTAATCGCTGATAAATCTACCTGTGTGGTATCTCACCACTTAGCGACGCACTAGCAATCCCGGCCAGGTCGGTTCGTTGTCGGGATCGCTGTTGCGTCGCTACATGTAACAGGGCCTTAAATTTAGCATTTTTGGCGTTTCACACCAGTTTTCTCTCAGCTCAGACAAAATGGGTGGAGCTGGGGTGGGACAGTGGTATATGGTCTCATCTAATTTATCACAAAATGTGGCATTATGTACACCTGAAATTTCACTCAAGCACCTAGATGTAGTGAGACTTTTGGCATAGTGCATGGAAATGCACGCTACTTGACAGACATTCTAGGTTCATGAAGAGATGGGAACCTCTTCATGAGTCCCAAGCGTCTGATTCCAGCATATCCCTATATCAAGACCAATGTGAGCAACACCAGTCTTGATTAATCTGTTGGCAGCGGATTATTCAGGATACTCTCCGAGCGTGTGACAACAAAGCTTCTTTATGCAACAACAAACAGGAACAAATATGATAAGCTTAATAAATCAGGAATAAAACATATCTCATGTGTCTCAGTCGCTATGCAGCATCTGCTTCTCTCATACATAGACACAGGAAACTGGATACAGTCACCTGCTCTTCCTGAGCCCCTGGCAGTTTTTTTTGTACTACCTTTATCTACAACATACAAACCTAGCAACTAAACACTCATGTACAGTAATGGATTTGTTGCACTAAACGTATTCCAACAGACGCTTTTGTTTAATTGTAGCTTTCTGTTAATTTCATGTCAACGGCCTTAATTTTTTAGCACTCTTCTGGAATATATATTGCTGATACAACTAATTTTATTATTATTATAGCGCCATTCATTCCATGGCGCTATACATGTGAACAGGGGTATACATAATAAAAACAAGTCCAATAATCATCAAAAATACAAGGCACAGACTGGTATAGGAGGTGAGAGGACCCTAACCGCAAGGGCTCACAGTCTAGGGATGGTGAGGATACAGTATGTGAGGGTAGAGCTGATCTTGCTGCGGTATAGTGGACTGATGGTCACTGTAGGTTGTAGACTTGTCGGAAGTGGTGAGTCTTTATGTTCCTTTTGAAGGTTTCCACGGCAAGTGAGAGCCTGCTGTGTTAGAGCAGAGAGTTTCAGAGTATGGGAGATGTGATTGTGGGAAGAGGAGAAAAGAAGGAAGGAGAGAAGGAGATATTGCGAGGATTGGAGGAAACAGATTTGGAAGGCTTTGAATGTCATGGCTAAGGTTTTGAACTGGAATCTTTTGGGCAATGGGCAGCCAGTGAAGGGATTGGCAGAGAGGAGATGCCAGGGAATAATGGCAAGAAAGATGAATTGGTCATGTAGCAGAGTTTAGGATAGATTGTAGAGGTGCAAAAATGTAAAAAGGGAGGCCAGAGAGCAGGAGCTTGCAGTAGATGAGACGGGAGATTATGAGGGCATGCACTAGTGTTTTTTGCATATTCTTGGTTAAGAAATGTATGTATCCAGGAAATATTTTTGAGTTGGAGTTGGCAGGAGGTGGAAAGGTCTTGGATGTGTAGCTTGAAGGAAAGAGAAGAATCGAGGGTTACTCAGAGGCAGTGATTTATGTGGAACTGGGGAGAGTAAGCAGCCATTGACTTTGATAGATAGGTTTGTTGGGGGGGGAGTTGAATGAGGTGGAGTAATGATGATAAATTCCGTTTTGTCCATGTTACGTTTTAGAAATCGAGTAGAGAAATAGGATGAGATAGCGGACCGACATTCTCGGGTTTGGATAAGTAAGTAAGTAAGGAGGTGATATCTGGTCCAGAGAGGTAGATCTGAGTGTTATCAGGCCTGAGATGATACTGAAAGTCGTGGGACTCTGTAAGATGTAGATGAAGAAGAGCACAGGTCCAAGAACTGAACCTTGGGGACACCAACATATGAGGGGCGAGATACGTGGAGGTGGGATGTGAGAGAGAGATGCTGAAAGTCTGAACTTTTAGGTATGAAGAGATCAAAGATAAGACCATGTCTGTGATGCCTAGAGATGAAACAATCTGTAGTAGGAGGAAATGGTCAACTGCATCAAAAGCAGAGGAAAGGTCTGAGAGGAGTAGGATAGTGTTGATTCGAATTGGCTGGTAGTAGGTCATTGGTCACTTTAGTTAGGGAAGTTTCAGTTGAATGATGCGGTTGGAAGCAAGATTGTAACCAGGCAAAGAGGGAGCAGGATTAGATGTGGGAGGATGGTTTTTAGATGGACAATGCTGCTGCAGTAGTTTTAAGGCATAAGGGAGACTTGATGTGGGACATGAGATAGTAACACAGAATGGGTCAAGGAGGGCTTTTTGAGGATGGGTGTGATTGAGGCACATTTAAAGCATGAGGGTAGACAGACAGCAGTTGTTAGTGATAGGTTGAGGAGATGGGTTAGAATTAGGATGAAGACTGTGGTGAGGTTGGGGATGAGGTGGGATGGGAGCATGTCGTGTCCCGGTGGTGAGATGTAATCTGGAAATTTGAGAGGAAAGCTGATCTTCTGTCATGGCAGAAAAGCTGTGTTTGGAGGAAGAGGCCTGAATAGTTTTGAGGAGGGGCTGTGTGGACTGTGGGCCAAAGTTTGATCTGATGTTATTAATCTTCTAATTGAATAATGAGGCAAAGTCTTCAGCTGAGATGAGAGGAGAGGGAAGAGGTGCTGGGGACGGAGGAGAGAATTTAGAATTTAGTTAATTCCTGGGTACAATTGGGCAAAAAATAGCAATTCTGGCATTGCATGTTGGATTATATATTGCAGCATTCAAAATGCAGAATACATATCATACCTCACATGCTATATTTATCATTATGGCAATACCACACTTGTATGCTTTTTGTGTTCTATTACCGTATATACTCGTGTATAAGCCGACCCGTGTATAAGCCGACCCCCCTACTTTTGCCCCAAAAATCTGGAAAAACCTATTGACTCGTGTATAAGCCGAGAGTGGACCCCAGCACAGGTATACAGCCCCCAGCAGTGTAGTATACAGGCCCCCCCCCAGTGGTATACAGGCCTCCCCAGTGGTAGTATATAGCAGCCCCAGTGGTAGTATACAGCAGCCCCAGTGGTAGTATACAGCAGCCCCAGTGGTAGTATACAGCAGCCCCAGTGGTAGTATATAGCAGCCCCAGTGGTAGTATACAGCAGCCCCAGTGGTAGTATATAGCAGCCCCAGTGGTAGTATACAGCAGTCCCAGTGGTAGTATATAGCAGCCCCAGTGGTAGTATACAGCAGCCCCAGTGGTAGTATACAGCAGCCCCAGTGGTAGTATACAGCAGCCCCAGTGGTAGTATACAGCAGCCCCAGTGGTAGTATATAGCAGCCCCAGTGGTAGTATACAGCAGTCCCAGTGGTAGTATACAGCAGCCCCAGTGGTAGTATATAGCAGCCCCAGTGGTAGTATACAACAGCCCCAGTGGTAGTATACAGCAGCCCCAGTGGTAGTATATAGCAGCCCCAGTGGTAGTATACAGCAGCCCCAGTGGTAGTATACAGCAGCCCCAGTGGTAGTATACAGCAGCCCCAGTGGTAGTATATAGCAGCCCCAGTGGTAGTATACAGCAGCCCCAGTGGTAGTATACAGCAGCCCCAGTGGTAGTATATAGCAGCCCCAGTGGTAGTATACAGCAGCCCCAGTGGTAGTATACAGCAGCCCCAGTGGTAGTATACAGCAGCCCCAGCAGCCCCAGTGGTAGTATACAGCAGCCCCAGTGGTATACAGCAGGCCCCCAGGGGTACATATAGCAGCCCCCAGGGGGTACCCAGCAGCCCCCTGGGGGTACCCAGCAGCCCCCAGGGGGTACACAGCAGCCCCCAGGGGGTACACAGCAGCCCCCTGGGGGTCCCCAGCAGCCCCCAGGGGGTACACAGCAGCCCCCAGGGGGTACCCAGCAGCCCCCTGGGGGTCCCCAGTGGCCCCCTGGGGGTACCCAGCGGCCCCCAGGGGGTCCCCAGCAGCCCCCTGGGGTCCCCAGCAGCCCCCAAATGCTGGCACTCACCCCCCCTTGCAAGGGCCCCCCCCGCTTCTCTTACCATCCCGGTCTTCTGATCAGCGCTGCTCCTCGGCGCTCCGTCCTCGCGGCTCCTGTCCTGCAACATCCGGGATCCCCGGCCATCGCGCGATGACGTCATATGCCTGCGATGGCCGGAGATCCCGGATGTAGCAGACGGACGGACGGAGCAGCAAGGAGCACCGAGGAGCGGCGCGGATCAGAAGTCCGGAATGGTAATATAACCATCGGGGGGGGGGGGCCCTTACAAGGGGGGGCGAGTGCCAGCATTTGGGGGCTATATGCACTGCTTCCCCCTGCCGCTGATTGACAGGGGGAAGCAGTGCATATTTAATGAGCGGCCCCACGTGACGGGGCCACTCATACAGCAGCCTCCCCCCGCCTCCACAGCCCCAACCACAGCCACCACACCATGTGTACCGTATAGACCCATGTATAAGCCGAGGGGGAGACTTTTCAGCCCAAATTTTGGGCTGAAAAACTCGGCTTATACACGAGTATATACGGTAATTTTGCACAAAAAAATTAGTTATTATTATTTATTTATATAGCGCCATTAGGTTCCATGGCGCTTTACATGAGGATAAGGGAGACAAGAACAAGTACACTAAATCTAGGCGATCAGGACTTACAGGTACAGGAGGGGCAGGGACCCTGTCCACGAGGGCTCACAGTCTACGAGGAAATGTAGACAAAGCCTTTTGTTCTTATGTTGACATTTTCTGACAACTATAACTTTTTTTATTTTCCTTCAAAGATATACAGTGGGTTCCGAAGGTATTCACACCCCTTAAATGCTTCACTCTGTGTTTCATTGCAGCAATTTGGTAAATTCAAAAAAGTTCATTTTTTTTCTCATTAATGTACACTCTGCACCCCATCTTGACTGAAAAAAAAATAGAAATATAGACTTTTTTTGCAAATTTATTAAAAAAGAAAAACTGAAATATCACATGGTCATAAATATTCAGACCCTTTACTAATGGCCACTTTACACGTCCCAACGTCGGTCCGATATTGGATCCGACAGCGCGGGAGCGCGTTTTTTCCGCCCAGATTTTCAAGATCGCATCAGAGATTTACACAGCATGATATTGGCAGGCAACTTCACTACGATGTCTATGCCCCCCTTATATGGCCGACCCAGGAACGACCTTTTAACATGGGAGAGAATAGGGGACGTTGTACTTGACATCGTAGTTGGGCTTTTACACAGCACGATCCTGCCACAACGCCTATCCAATATCGGGCCGTTGGAGAGCACGCTCATTTGATCCCAGATATCGTTTTGGCATCGTTCGTGCATCGTATTGGTCATTTATACTGTACAACGCACGAACGATATCGGGGACAACTCATGAACCACGTGACTTTTGGTCGGAGTTGGACGCCGATATCGGGACGTGTAAAGTGGCTATCAGACATTCATATTTAAGTCACATGCTGTCCATTTCCTTGTGATCCTCCTTGAGGTGGTTCTACTCCTTCATTGGAGTCCAGCTGTGTTAAACTTAAACTGATAGAAATTGATTTGGAAAGGCACACACCGTTCTATATAAGATCTCACATGTCACAGTGCATGCACTACACTCTCTTTTTTATTATTATTATTATTAGTATTATCATTTATTTATATAGCGCCATTAGATTCCATGGCGCTTTACATATTGAATATTAATATTATATACTAATTATATATGAATACTATATATATATATATATATATATATATATATGTATGTATATATATATATATATATATATATATATATATATATATAAATGCATATATTTATAATATATATTAATTACATCATGTATTAATTAATATAATATATATTAATATTATTTACATATTTATCCCTATTCGATTTGTTTTCCTTCACTTTTGTAGGGTTTACAATACATATGTTGTGAACTGTGTGAGTTATCGCCTACATTATCATTTTTTGTCTTTATACAACATATTATATTTTCTTAGGTACAATGTATAAATACATAAGCAATTATCATATGTGCATTTTATTTATCTACTTTCTTTGAATGAAGAAAAATTCTATGTGGATATCACCACTTTTATGTTTGTTTTGGATATTTCATTTTTTTTATGATAAAAAATTATTAATTTAATACATGTGTTGTCATGTTTATTGGTTTAGAGCCCCTAAAGGTACCGTTAAACAGCGCGATGTTGCGTGTAACTTCGCTGATAATTTGCTGAGTCAGTGAAGTTGCAGGCTGTAAGACAGCACGATGCAACTGTGATAAGTCGCTGGTTGCAAGTTGCCAGGTTTATGAACATGTTCATAAACCTGGCGATCTTGTCCCAGCGATTAGGCTGTATTGCGCTGTCTGACACCGAAATAGTGATGTTGCCGGTGATACAGCCTATTCCGCAGCATTCCTGCGGATCGCTCGCTGGGTTGTTCCCAGCCCAACGAGTGATGGCTGCGCCCACATCGCAGCGGCGTCACCGGTAACATCTTGCCGTGTGACAGCCAGGCTGCGATGTCGGAAGTGAACGCGCACCCGCCGCATCGCTTCCGACATCGCAGCCTATGTTTCTGTGTGTAACGGTACCTTAAGCCTCCAAAACATCTGAAATTCCCAAAAATTGATCAGCGATGAATGTGACAGAATTAAAAATGCAATTATACAACTTTAGTGCCCGATATATAGTGCTTGACCAAAAAAACAAAAAACAAAAAACAAAAAACAAAAAACAAAAAACAAAAATAGGAGTGTGAATGAGGCCTGAATGAGGCTCCCAAGTAGATATATTGAAAAATGCCCTCAGGTGCACTCTATGAAACACTGGAATGTAATAGCAGGTAATTTTTCGCTGGAGCTAGACAGAGACGGTGATAGTGTGGGAAGCTACCAGAGGGTGAGTGTCAGAGGGCAGGGAATTGGCATTTAAATCACCACTTCAGTGGTGATATAAAAAAAAATTGCTGGAATTCTGCTTTAATCCCCTTCATGACCCAGACATTTTTCATTTTACATTTTCATTTTTTGCTCCCCTGCTTCTAAGAGCCATAACTTTTTTATTTTTCTTTTCAATATAGACATATGATGGCTTATTTTTTTGCGGGATGAGTTGTACATTCAGATGCAATCATTTATTTTACCATGTAGTGTACAAGAAAATTGCAAAAAAAATTCCAAGTACGGTGAAATTGCAAAAAAAGTGCAATCACACGTTTGTTTTTTGAGGTTTTTAGCCGCCATGTTCACTATATGGTAAAACTGATTTATTGGTGTGATGCCTCGGGTCAGTACAAGTTCGTAGATACCAAACATCTATACTTTTACTATCTAAAGTGGTAAAAAAAAATTCAGAAGTTTGGAAAAAAAACAAAAAATGCACTTTTTGCACCACATTTTGCCACCCGTAGCGTTCTTATTTTTCGGGATCTGGGGATGTGTGATGGCTTATTTTTTGCGTCTTGAGCTGACCTTTCTAATGATACCATATTTGGGTGGATGAGCTGTTTTCATCGCCTGTAATAGCATTTTATAGCAATGTTGCGGCGACTGAAAAAACATAATTTTGGCGTTTGGACCATTTTTTCCGTTACGCAGTTTAGGGCTCTCATTAATTGATTTTATTTGTTGATAGATCAGACGATTCTGAACACGCCGATATCAAATATGTGTATTTTTACATTTTTTTAATACTTTTATTGTGAATGGGGGAAAAGGGGGGTGATTTGAACTTTTATGTTTTTTTTTACAGGTTTTTAAAAAGTTTATTTTTTTATTCATTCTTATTTTTACACTGCCCCTTTAAGAGGCACCTTGATGCACAGTCCGATCGCTTCTGGGAGATACCAATGAGCTCCAGCTCATCAGTATCTCCCAGAATCGCACACGTGTTGTGGTTGGCAGCGCCTGCCAACTACAACTCGGAAGTGCTCTAGCCAAAACCCCGGGCTGTCACATGACCACTAGATAATATCGCGGGATCTCCGATGCAGGCGGGGAACGCTGCGTTCCCCGCCGCGGGCGACTTGGATCCTGCTGTCAGTGATTGACAGCGGGATCCAAGGGGTTAACAGCACCGATCGGATCCCAGATCCGATTGGTGCTGTTACCTTGACATCTCAGGTGATGAGATCAGCTGAGATGCCGGGGCTTTGATCCGGCGTGGAGCTCACATCAAACACCCCAACACGGCCCATGACGTCCTCCTACGTCATGGGTCGTGAAGGGTTAAGGGCACAAGATGGCGCCTTGGGATTGGAGCGGTACTGAAAAAGAATGAACATGCCAGAAGATAAGTAGACCACGACTTCCTAGATTTACCTTGACTCCAATTAAAAATAAGGCAAATCTCACACATTTTTTTGGGCAGCCAATTTAAAACTAGGCAGCTGATGGTGTCAGCCCGCAGCTGTCTGTTTTATCTGTGCTGAGAATGTAAAATACAGGGAAGCCTTATTCATTATTTATTTATTTTACACACTATGAGGGCAGGTTGTTTGCCATACACAAATATGGCAACCAAGCACACACACTGGTACAGATTGTTGGAGCACAGTCTTGAGTGCAACAGTCAATCTCAGACACTCTCACAGAGTGTGAGCCTCTGTGATTGGCCATTGCCGGTCATTGCAGTGAATATTCATGAAGCCTAATGAGCGACCCTAGAAGCAAGTAGTGGGAGAATGTCTTTTTAGTTATTTTATATTAAAAAACATTTTGACTGATCCTGCAAAAAACGGATGCAAGCGGATACAATTGCACAGGTGTCATGCCAGATTTGGCATAATACTGCTGAGTTCCATCCACTTGCATCATGTTTCACAACAAAATGGATGCAGTTGGATGTGTTTTCCGCTGTATTTAAGTGGAACGCAAGTGTGAATTAAGCCTGACCTAAACAAGAAATGAAGAGACACAGCGCTCTGCAAACTGCTTTTGATTTGTCATTTTAGGGATTTGTAGGGCTCAAAGCACTTCAATCTTGACTGATTACAACTTCTGACATGTCACTCTTAAACCTAATGGCCGCTTTACACGTCCCGATATCGTTGTCCAACAACGATAAAAAGTCACGTGGTTCGTGCGTTGCTGCCGATATCGTTCGTGCGTTGTGTGATGTGAATGTGCAATTCGATGCAAGAACGATGCCAAAATGATATCGGGGAAGAATTGTGCAGGCTCTCCAACTGCCCGATATTGGATGGACGATGTGGCAGGATCGTGCTGTGTGACAGGCTAACACCAACTTGGAGAGCAACTTCCCCTATTCACTCCCATGTTAAATGGTCGTTCCCTGGTTCGCTCGTACAAGGGGCGTATACATCGCAGTTGTGTTGCCTGCCAATATCTCCCTGTGTAACATCTCCTATGCGATCTTGGATTACTGCCAAAAATGTGCGGGACGATATCGGGACGTGTAAAGCAGCCATCAGACTTTTGGTAAAATAAGTACCTTCTCAGAAAACCATTTGGGTGGCGACCTAGCAACAAACCTTGCCATCAGTGGTAACTCTACAATTATTAGCATGATGGTTTATATAAGGTAGTTTTATATATGAGACTTTTTTTCTATATGAAACCACCTTTCATCATTTTTCATAGCATGTAAGTGTGATCATGTATGATTGCGATCGCAACTTCAAATAACAAGATGTAGTATGAGGCTAGGGTCACACTAGCGCCAGGCATCCGCCAAAAAATGCGTTTTTTTCATCTTTAAATTTCTGCAAACGGATGCGTTAGCGCACCTATAGACTCCAATACAAAAAACGCATGGCCAAATTGCTATGCGTCTGGCACTATGCTTTTTTAGCGCACATCATAACGCAGTCTGCAGCGTTTTTTGGTCCTTTTAAGGAAACAGATGTGTTAATTTAAAATTGGAGTCTATGGCCATGTCCACACACCTTCGCTCTAAGTATTTAGCGGTTCTGTGCTAAATACTTAGGTTTTGTGAGAGAAGCGCAGGTGCGTGTGTGCCAGCGCTTCCTTGAAACGCAACCCCTGGTTACCCGATGTGTATCGTGTTAACCAGTTCATACTGCAGGCTGCCTAGTGACCGCTTATGCCGAGCGCACAGGGAAACGCTAAATACTTAGAGCGCAGGTGTGTGGACATTGCCTTTGTCAAATGCATCCGTTAACGTATGGTACATACATGTACAATGCATTAACGCATGCATTAAAAATGTACACACATGTCATGACAATGCCAGGGAAAAAAATGCATGCTTTTAGCAGATGGCACTACTCAAGTGTGACCCTATCCTTAGATTGGCATATACTTTCCGAATATCCCTTGTTCTCCCCTTTCGAGGCTTCTTAGGGTGTTTTCACTTCTAAGGTTTGTGTGTGTTTTGCAAAATTTGCGTTTTTAGGCGTTTTTACCGCCAAAAACGCATAAAAACGCTAGCGTTTGTGGCCCCATTGATTTTAATGGAAACGCATGTAAAAACGCATGCAAAACGCATTAGCATTTTCAAAAACACAAAACGCATGCGTTTTTGCCAACACAGCATCAAAACGGCTTCCCCGACGTTTTGGGCAGCGTTGCCAAAAACGCATGCGTTTTGTGTTTTTGAAAATGCTAATGCGTTTTGCATGCATTTTTACATGCGTTTCCATTAAAATCAATGGGACTAAAAGCGCTAGCGTTTTTAGAGGTAAAAATGACTACAAACGCAAACCTGCCATACATGTGAAACAGGTCTGCTATAAAAACCTTCACATTCAGTAGCTTGTAAGAAACTTTCACTGGATATTGTTTCCGAGCAGTAGTTATGGGATTAATATTTAAACAGTGTCATGTATATGTAATGTAATGACCAGAACGCCGCTGTCTTCTCATCAGTAGCTGCACTTTGTTCGCTGTTTTAATAGCGTATTTGTTCATGTATTTTCTGCGAAGGACAGCAGATCTGTAGGTTGAATTTTAAGCAACCCATGGAAATAATACAAGTGTTTTCTTGGCTCCAGGCGCTACATCTGTCAGCCCTTCCTATTGTTTTCACAAGCAAAACCCTGGAGTGCATTTCAGAGGAAAAGTATGCGGAGCTTCTAAGGGCAGTCAGTGTTTCTGGCAGGTCACCCGTGTGTCTGTACAACAGCATCCCGGTAAAGGATGAGCATAATGTTATCAGCATTATCACTATATATCCATCAGGAGAAAACTACACATCAGATACATTAAATATACTAAATGGCAGCACATACCGTATATACTCGTGTATAAGCCGACCCGTGTATAAGCCGACCCCCCTACTTTGGCCCCCAAAATCTGGGAAAAACTATTGACTCGTGTATAAGCCGAGGGTGGACCCCAGCACAGGTATACAGCCCTCAGCAGTGTGGTATACAGCCGCCCCTGAGGTATATACAGCAGCCTCAGTGGTAGTATACAGCAGCAGCCCCAGTGGTATATACAGCAGCAGCCCCAGTAGTTAGTATACAGCAGCCCCAGAGGTATATACAGCACCCCTAGTGGTAGTATACAGCAGCCCCAGAGGTATATACAGCAGCAGCCTCAGTGGTATAAACAGCAGCAGCCCCAGGGTATATACAGCAGCAGCCCCAGGGTATATACAGCAGCAGCCCCATGGTATACACAGCAGCATCAGCCCCATGGTATACACAGCAGCAGCCCCATGGTATACACAGCAGCAGCCCCATGTTATACACAGCAGCAGCCCCATGTTATATACAGCAGCAGCCCCATGTTATATACAGCAGCAGCCCCATGTTATACACAGCAGCAGCCCCATGTTATACACAGCAGCAGCCCCATGTTATATACAGCAGCAGCCCCATGTTATATACAGCAGCAGCCCCATGTTATATACAGCAGCCCCATGTTATATACAGCAGCAGCCCCATGTTATACACAGCAGCAGCCCCATGTTATACACAGCAGCAGCCCCATGTTATATACAGCAGCAGCCCCATGTTATATACAGCAGCAGTCCCATGTTATATACAGCAGCAGCCCCATGTTATATACAGCAGCAGCCCCATGTTATATACAGCAGCAGCCCCATGTTATATACAGGAGCAACCCCATGTTATATACAGCAGCAGCCCCATTTTATATACAGCAGCAGCCCCATGTTATATACAGCAGCAGCCCCATTTTATATACAGCAGCAGCCCCATGTTATATACAGCAGCAGCCCGAGGTATACAGGCCCCCCCCGTGCTCCTTAAACCTGTAAAGGAAGATGATTATACTTATCGCTGTCCGGCTGCCGTCCCCGCTCTCCATCGCGCTCCTCCATCTGCATCGCGCTCCTCCATCTTCATTCACCGGCTTCCGACTTCCTGTGTTCTGCGCCGACAATGACGTCATTGTCGATGCCGACAGGAAGCTGGAAGATGGAGGAGCGCGATGCAGATGGAGGAGCGCGATGGAGAGCGGGGACGGCAGCCGGACAGCGATAAGTATAATCATCTTCCTTTACAGGTTTAAGGAGCACGGGGGGGGCCTGTATACCTCTGGGGGGGGGGGGGCGCCCGTATAGTGACTCGCGTATAAGCCGAGGGGGTAACTTTTCAGCCCAATTTTTGGGCTGAAAAACTCGGCTTATACGCGAGTATATACGGTAATTTCAGTATTCATTTTTGTGGCAGCAGGTTGGGCTAAAATGTGTGTGAAATAGCAAAGCAAAAAAATATGGCCCCAATTCATCAATGTGCTTTCGCCAAAAATCTTGTGTAAAGCACTTTCATATGTCGCAACATTTTTTGTTCATCTTGAGGTTGCACAAATATTTTTGCATCTTATGACATTTTCACACCAGTTTCTCCCAGCTCTGCTAAAATGTGTACATTTGGACAACCACAGGTTAGGGCTGCTTCACATGCGGCGTGATCCGGTCTGTGTCTGTCCGGGAGGACCCTGAGAGCCGTGTACCGGATCAGCACACAGGACTAGGGGGCTAATATGCCCTCCGGTCTGGTGTGCAGTGAACGCAGTTCTTGCTGTTGATAAGTCAGGACCGCGGCACCTCGGTCCTGACCTGTCAGCGGCTGCAGCTGCGTGTGCAGCACACCGGACCGGAGGGCATATTAGCCCCCTAGTCCTGTGTGCTGATCCGGTACGGGCTCTCAGGGTCCTCCCGGACAGACACAGACCGGATCACGCCGCAATGTGAAGCGGCTCTTAGGATACATTCAGACTGCATTTTTTGATCCGTTTTTGATCCATCTTTTGCAGTGCACTGCAGAAGCTAGATCACTCAAATGACATCCCAGCAAAGTCTATGGGTTTTCATTTTGCCATTCAGAATGGGCTCTTTTATAGTGATCCGTTTTTTCATTTTAGTAGAGCTCCATTTTAGAAAAGTACATGTCAATTTCTGTGGCATTTTTCTCCTGAGTTTTTCCCATAGGAGCCCTTCAAAATGTGGAAAAAAATGAAGCAGTCAAAAACGGATCAAAAACGGATCAGTTTTTTTTTACCATTCAAAAAAATGGATCCAGTTTTTCAACAGAATTGAACAAAAACGCAGCCCAAAACAGAGAAAGAATAACACACAGAAGGTGTGGTGCCACAGCTAGTCTAATTCATGATCATATGAGAAAAAGTACAGGACCACCCCTCGACATAATGGTAACAGTGGGCAGTCTTCTCTAAGACATAAGTGAAAACTAGAGAAAATGAGTATTCAATTGCCCAATATACATATTGACACACTTCAGGATCCACACCAGTGCTTTGATGCAAGAATAAAGGTTTATTCGTTACAGTGGATACAAAAAAAATGATGTGGGGTGAAACAAGTCACAATACAATAACTTTCTGACAAAGAGAAGACAGTGAGGAGGGAGACAGAATTGACAGGTACTGAGGAAGGGGGAAGGTAGAATTGGCGTAGTGGGTGCCTAAACTCCTCAAAAATTAAAGTGCTGTTGATTATGCAGGTAGGAGTCAACACACCCAGGACAACCCTTGTTGCGGCCATCTACTGATCCCAAAAGTGCAGTTATCATTACAGTACTGAGATGGAGGAAACCTTCACTGGCTAAATGGGTAAGCGTATCCTTAAAAATATAATGAAAATAATAAAAAAAAAATAATAGATAGCCACAACAAGGGTTGTTCTGGGTGTGTTGACTCCTTACCTGCATAATCAACAGCTCTTAATTTTTGAGGAGTTTAGGCACCCACTACGCCAATACTACATCTTTCCCCCTTCCTCAGTACCTGTCAATTCTGTCCTCCCTCCTCACTGTCTTCTCTTTGTCAGAAAGTTATTGTATTTGTGGGACTTGTTTCACCCAAACATCAATTATCTTTGTATCCACTGTAACGAATAAACCTTTATTCTTGCATCAAAGCACTGGTGTGGATCCTGAAGTGGTGTTCATGTATATTGGGCAATTGAATACTCATTTTCTCTGGTTTTCTCTAATTCATGATCAGCTGTGGCACACACAATTTACAGAATGCTTAACCACCCTTAAAGGGACCTGTTAGGTTCCTGTGCATCCAGGACCATGAGCAGTTCTGGGTGGCACATCTCAAATCCCTGGCTGATAGTCCCAGCATGTTTTTCAGCATACATATAAACCAATCTTTAGAAAAAGTATTTCTGAAGATCGTTTACGAGATGCTAATTAGGGCTTTGACTAGTCGAGGGGGTGTTAGTTCCCCCAATTAGTCGGCCCACATAGCATGTTATTCCGCCCCTGTGGGCGTGATAACATGCTTTCCATAGCATCTTCATCTCAATCACTATAATACGTGCAGGTATATATCCCTCACCATTGAGCATCTCTGAAGCTGGGAGTGCATACACCCGGCATTAGTTCACCGCACATGATTGAAAGGCGTCCACACTGTCGTTCATGTGCAGTACTTTAAGACTGGGTGTATGTATCCTGGCTTCAGAGAGGCAATGTTTGCACAATTGGAATGCTTTGACTTTCTATCATGGGCAGCGAGTGTGGCGCCCCACATGGTCAGGCGTCACAGTGGGGTATTGCACCCGTAAAAGTGGTGTAATTTTCCCCAGCTGCAGGTGGATGCTAGGCTGGAGGGTGGGACCCATTCCTGCACTCCCACACAGAGTAGTGATGGGAGGTTACCCGAGGGAGGGAGATATAGTCCCCTCTAGGGTGAATGAGAGACAGTTAGTCAGATAAGTGGCGTCTGAGAGTACAGAGTAAGGGCCCTTTCACATCAGCGTTTTTTTCAAATCGCGGCAGATGCGGTGAAAAAAACGCATCTACCACGATTACCGCATACGGCTACACTTGCGGACAGTTGCGGCGCGGTTGCAGTACACGCCATACAAGGTATAGGCGGACTTGCGGCAGGTGCGGCAAGTGCGGTTTTGGCACTTGCCGCAAGTGCAGCCGGTATGCGGTATCGCGGCAGATGCGTTTTTTTCACCCCATCTACCGCGATTTGAAAAAAACGCTGATGTGAAAGGGCCCTAAGAGGAGTTGGAGCGTAGAGCGAGGCGGAAGGTTAACCTGAACAGCTCTACGCTGATCCGGAGGGAAGATGAGAGAGGATCCTGAGGGATCCTGAGAGAGGGTGCCTGACGCGAGAGTCTGGGCCCTAGAGAGAAAGGGGGAACCCCAGCGTGTAGCGACCATACTCCAGGGAATTCCCCAGTCCACCACGGGAACGCCAGACCCGAGAAACGGCCAGAGTCCACCTTTGAAGTCGTCAACCAGCTGCTGCAGTCTGTTCACTGGCTGTGGCACCCTGCCAGACGGAGCGGTCTGCCTGCTTCCTCACCACGAGGGAGGGGAGCCCCAAGTCTACCTTTAAGGAGCCATTGGGTGTAGACTCATCCTAGGCGGGGAAGAAAGGACACAGGTTTGCCAACTAAGGCATACCACCATACCACCTGGCATCCACTTGCAGCCACCTGTAGAGCTACCTGTTCATTAACAACTGTTGCTGAACTGTGGACTTGTATGCTGATGACTGTTTAAAGTAAAGTACCCGGGAGAGTGACTTTGCCTCTGTGTCTTTGTGCGCAGAATTCAACCTGTTTGCTTACAGGAACGCTGCCCTGGAGGATCAGCTCCACCTGTAGGGAGCTTTGCCATCCCTGCCGCAATTCCATCGCCCTATGGAGGACTGTGGCGGCGCTGGTGACCCATCACCAGGTACTACAGGTGGCATCACTTGACAACAACAAACTCTTATCCCCTGTACATAACCCCCCTTATTGAAGTGTCACCCAGGCCACGGGCTCAGGCGCTGCCACCTGTGACATCTCCATGAAAACCCCCTCCAAGCCTGATACCGAGTACCCCAGGGTCTGGGGCTCAACACGAGCCTCTCTGAATCCAGGGGTGCATACACCCCGCAACAGACACTTAATGGTAAGGGACATAGAGCCTTGCGCATGGCTTAATATAGCGATTGTAATGAAAGCTTTTTAAAGCATGTTATCATTGCCCACAGGGGCAGAATAGAATGCTATATGGGCCGACTAGTTGGAGGAAGTAACGCCTCTTGACTAGTGACTGCTATCATTAGCATCTCATAAATGATCTTTAGAAATGCTTTTTCTAAAGATCGTTTTATGTTTTACCAGATGCTAGGACTATCAGATAGGGATTTGAGATACGTGCACAGAACTGCTTATAGTTTTGGGTGTATAGGGGACCTGACAGGTTCCCTTTAATGAATGAGACATATTTGACTCCAGTTCTCGCCCTGATTAAAGCCAGGGTGAACCATGTCGGGCTTCATTAATCGGAGCATACATTTTTTCCAAATAAATTCCACTGCACTGTACAGAGCTTGTCATTATACATATTTCTTCATCTGTCAGACATGTGATCCGCCTGCTAGGACCATGGGGTACTCGGAAACGGGCCCTCTCGACATCGTCTGGGCTGGCTGCGTGGTCATGGTGACGTGATCCGACTCTGCGATCCTAGGCGGTCAATAAAAAGGGAAGAAAAATAAAAAATAAAAATTAAATCATTTTTGGTAAAAGAATAAATCGTGACACCACCCGTAGTGTTTGGCTATATGGGGCCACCACTGCAATCGAAACAGCTGGGGTGATGGTGGGTGCAGCGAGATAGTAAGCCCTCTACAGGTGGGGCTGGTCCCCAGGGCAACCGTGTGTGGAGAATAAGTGTATGAGTGTAAAGTTTCCAGTACCTCCAGGTACCATAAACTGTCCTGGTGCTGTCGTAGTTTCCTTCCTGCAGGCAAACAAACAGAGTCCACAACGTACTGGGCTATACCGGGCTTTTACTCACAACTTCAAGGAGTACGGTTCAGTTACTTCACAGTTCGTTCACAGCAGTTGTAGCAGACCTGGGCTCCAACAGCAGCTGGGATGGCTTGCCTTCGGCACTCCCTCCCTGTGTACTTCTTGGGCCCGCTTGCTCTCCAGCCTGCGTGCGAGTTATGGTCCCGTTGTCATTGTCTCTTAGTGTACTACCCCTGTTTGGGTCACTAGCCCTAGTTTGACGGCTTTTCCTTCACCGCACATGAGGTTGGGTCTTGGGACATAAAGACCCTGCACTCTGCCGGAGTTCCTGTGGTTGGGGCCTAAAGCTTCCCGGCCACATCTACAGAACAGCTCTCTGGTTCTGGCCCAGCCACCAGTGTCCCGAGCAGTCAGGTCCACCTGGCTCCTTCTGTCTTTCCTCGGTTTTAGTCTGGGTCCATCGTCAACGTGGTCTCAGTCACTGATTAGCTGATGGGTGTCTCTGCTTAGATGTCTGGTTCTCTGTTTCACTTCTCTCAGACCTCTCTGACTGACTTTCTCACTGTCCATGTCTAACTTGGTGTTCCTGGGTTTTACTCCAGTTTCTCCACAACTTCCCGAGTTCTGTTCTACGTTCCACCCTCTACTTAGCTCCTCCCACCATCCCTTGCCCGACATGATCTGATATAGGCTTAGGATCAGAGTGTGTTTGTGGGGTGTTGGTGCGAAGTGACCGATTTACCAATCCCAGCTGCTATGCTCTGTTGTGGCCACCTTCCCACAGGGACGCCACACATGCTCATATATTACAGTAATCAATTGGAAATCCCGGTTTGCCCTAGGGCAAGTAAGCTTAAAAAGGTGAAGATCTGATAAGGCTGAATCAAGACACAAATCCAAGGGCTAACTTCATTAGTTTGGGCCAGAAATCTGTCAAAAAATGTTTAATGCTACATTCACACACAGCATTTTTGATCCGTTTTTTGAGGATCTTTTTTCAGCTGCAAAACTGGATCAGCTTTTTAAAAAACATAAAATAAACAGATGATCCTTTTTACCCTGTTTTTGATGCTTTTTAGACTGTTGCCTTTTTCTAAGCCTATAGACAATGGTTTAAAAAAATGGAAAAAGTGGATGAGAAAAACACCACACAAATTGACATGCTTATTCTTTTTGAGTGTCCATTTTTGAGCTAAAAAACGCCACACTTCCAAACATTGTGTCTGAATGACAAATCTTGAAAACTCATTGACTTAGCTGGGAATCTCAGAAATTGATTTATTTCTCTGCACTGCAAAAACGGATCCTGAAACGCATCACAAACGTACAGTGTGAATGTAGCCTTACGTACTGCAGAATGTTTGTGCATCTCACAGTTGAGCAAGGATTATCCAATTTTGGTACAGCTAATTTCTTTTTCAGTGTTATTTTTTAATTGTCACACCGGACAACCCCTTTGAAACCAATTCTCTTTAAAGGGGTAATCCTCAGAATTAAAAGTTGCCCTATTTTCCTAGCACTCTGCAGTAACATAAAAAAATCAATGGAGTGCAGGTTGAGTATGGGGTTCTTAATGTCTACTCTAATCCCATATTATACCGTAGTTGTGCTGCCACAGGATGATCTAACATCAATTTACATGAAGCAAAAAGCTGTCATTAAAATCCTAGCAATTGTCTGGAGTTTGGGTAGGATTCTCCTTGCTGAAAAACGTCTGGATGAATGGAGATTCTATAGCATATAGCCTTAAAGGGGTATTCCAATCTCCAAGCTTCTACCCCAATATGTAGTAGGTGTTAATGATAATAATATAATATTAACAAATACCTGCAATTAGAAATGTAGTATAGTTCTCCCAATTAGCTATGTTGCTTACCTCATTTGCAGCGAATTGCAGTAGCTTAGGTATCCACGGTTACCACCACTCATATAATGACTGTTGCTAGTGGTCATAACTATGGAGGGTTTTTTCCCACGAACAAAGTTGATTTAACATTTCATTTTAATCAATAGATCTTGGAATAATAATAATTTCTACAATTGGATGTGTTTTAAAAAAAAGTTCCTGTGCTGAGATAATAGTTCTGTATGTAGACCTCTTCAGTCCTGTTAATGAAAAATTTTAAAATATGGTTTATCAAAATAAGAGCATATAAACAACAAGAAATTGTTTTGTTGGCTGCCTTGTCTGTAAATGGTGTGCATAGTTATTTTTGAAGCACCAGTATTTTTAATGGTTTTTTTTAAGACTTTTATTTTTGCTTTCTGTTGGACAAAAATGTGCTGACCTTCATTCTCTGATGTTTTTAGCATTTTATTTTGTGTGTAAAAAATAACATTGGAAGGGTTGTCCACTAAATTTGCAACATTTTAAGCAGTTTCAAGAAGGAATTCTTAAAAAAAAAACTGCTTGATGATCCAGTGTCATACCATAAAGAAGGTATGCAAAAATAATAGAAGAGCCACCAAAAAAAGTAAAACAAAAACCTTCTAAAAACTCTTAAGGTACCTTTACACGCCGCTACCGAAAGGTAGAAACCGGCAGGTGTCGGAGACAATTGTACCTTTTACCTTCAAAACACCGCGAAGTGGCTCCGTGTAATTCAGGTTG
>JARQOC010000004.1:462543496-462573019 GCA_033576535.1 Allobates femoralis
CCAGATTCCCTTGTGGTAGCGGCGTGTAAATCAGGGAAGGAGCTCCACAGAAGGTAACCTGCGGCACCCGTCGGCACTTCCGGGGAACGAAAATACCTTCTGTGGAGCACCTTGTGGCGGCGTGTAATTGAGGCATCAGGTACCGTTAGGAACCGTTGAAAACGTGCACGTGCGGTGCCTACCTGTTGCTACCTACCCCCAGTAGCGGCATGGAAAGGTACCATTTGAACACATTTTTTAGATATATTTTAAAGTATAAAAAATGGGAATAGCTGAGTGTTTCATTTAGTTATAGAACAAGAGAGCTCAAACTGCAGACCCAGGGGCACATGAGGCCCATGATATTATTCTTTGTGGCCTTGTCTGTGTGTGACTTCTCCCATGTAGCTTTCATGTCAGGGAGTAGTAAAACACAGCTCAAAGGAAGGAATGACATTCTGATTTATCAAAAGAAGGGGATCCCTTGACCCCGGTTTGACCCTTTAAATAAGGTATAAGTTATATATACTATATATGTCGTTTCTGTAGTATTGAGCAGTGAAGAAAAGGACCACAGTTCTCACTACTGGCTGGATTCCTTGAATTGTGACTGGCTTCTAGCAGACATTTATGGCCTATACTTTTGATAAACCATACATATTTCATATAGCAATGTCCCTCCCTCTAAGTTCTTCTTAGGCCTTGAAAATTGGTTCAATTTGATTCTATATTTCTTATAAGGCCAAAGACACACTGAGCAAGACACAAGCGAGATACTCACACGAGATACTCACTCAACATGGCCGCCGGTTCTCTGAACAAGAGCGTGTCTGCTGCATATAAACACATGCAGCACCACGCTCCTGTCCAAGGGATCGGTGGCCATAGCGGGTGAGGCATGTGAGACTCGTGAGAGTGTCTCAAATGCATCTCACTCAATGTGTCTCTGGCCTAACAGAAAAGGTTGTGCACTCCTGTTTTAGAGTATACCCAGGAATTGTGAGTAGATAGATGGTACAAATAGGGAACTTTACAACTATTCAATGCTAAACCATCGATGGCTTAAGAGTAGCACATCTTGTTCTTCAATGCAGATGGCAATCTGTTGTTCCAACAACGTCTAGACATGGGAACCACATATAGGAGCTAAAGCTTGGGATTTTTTAGGTGACACATGCAGAAAAAACTAAGAAGAGAAGAAAACAAATAAGTCTAACTCATTTGAACGAGTGCTTAATAAAAAAAATGTTTGACGCTGGATAGGCGCCAAGGCAGTTACTCTGCCACAGGTCTAGCTGTAATTTATCCAAAGATAGAGATAAGAGAGCACAACCATTTATTGTGCTGGGTACACATATGTGAAAATGCTGAAAATGGTGTGTTCGCAAGTGGTCATTGTAAACATACACATATTTGTGGCTTGCTTGTAGCTATCTTCTTGTACCTTACAACGCACATACCAAAAATAATTAATTTTATGCTCTTGTGTACACTAAAATACTTTAGACTTCATTATAGCGAAGATATAAAGTTCCCAACCAAAAGGCCAGTTGGCAGATTAGTTGACTAGATGAGCCAAAAACATGGTTTGTTTTCTGTCTAGAACCACATTTAGGCATTGATCCATTCTGAAACATTTAGCCATTATTGCTGCCTTTATTAAAAAAAAGTAGTACGGTAATTGGAGCCATAAGTCATGTAAAGTATATAAGACATGAAATAAAAACTGTGGGAAAAGTTGGAAAATGTCTCATTAAAGTAGAAAAAGAATCATATATACAAGTGAATCGTATGAGTCTTGTATAGTTATAAGTTTTTCAAAACAGACCTCCCTTTTACTTGGAAAGACTGCAGATGTAGAAATCATTGTAGATAGATGTACACTTGTATAGGTATCTGAGAGCAGGATAATGTGGAGAGATAGACTCTGATTGCATTGATTTGTCACTTATGGGCTGCTTGGTGTTGTTTTGTAAATCACTGTTTTATCCGCAGAAGATTCACTAAAGGACTTGTAAACCTCCTGCCATGCAGTCCTCCATATGTATGAACTTTTTATAACCACTAATTGCTACAGTGGCATAACGATCGCGGTCGCAGGGGTCGCCACTGCAACAGAGCCCGGACCTATAAGGGCTCCGGTCTGCACCGCCAGTTGCCCTCTGCGCCTGCCAATCGCAGCACTGGGTGCCCGCTTCACATGGATTTGCAACCCCGAGGACTTACATCCATGTGACAGAGCCCATGTGTCAGGGAGAGGAGGGGAGGGGAGGGAAGCCTCCTACTTCTTGCTACTGATCCTGCCCCTCGCCTCCTCTGACCTGACTTCCTGGCCTGCGTTTCACTGTGCTGTCTCCTCCCACTTCCTGCTTTATGCAGTGCACAGTGGAACGCTGGCTGGCGGCACCTCTTCCTCCTCCTGAATCAATCCTCAGTCCCTGCAAGAGGAGACCACTGGAGCAGCGAGGGAACCAGGAGAGGTAAGTACAGATTTTTTTTTTTAATAAGTGAGTGCAGTATGGCCAAAGGATTGTGGGGGGGAAAGTCATATATAATGCTGCATATATAATACTGCACTATATGGGAGATATAAGGCTGCATATATAAGGCTGCACTATATGGGAGCTATAAGGCTGCGTATATAATACTGCACTATATGGGAGCTATAAGGCTGTATATATAATACCCTACTGCACTATATGGGAGCTACAGTATAAGGCAGCATATATAAGACTGCACTATATGGGAGCTATAAGGCTGCATATATAAGACTGCACTATATGGGAGATATACAGCTGCATATATAATACTGCACTATATGGGAGCTATAAGGAAAGTTTAGAGGCTGCACTATATGGAAAGTTTAGAGGCTGCACTATATGGAGAGTTTTGAGGCTGTATTATATAATATGGAGAGTATTGAGGCTGCATTATATGGAAAGTTTTGAGGCTGCACTATATGGAGAGCTATGAGGCTGTATTCTACTATATGGAGGGCTATGAGGCTGCATTCTACTATATGGAGAGGCTATGAGGCTGCAATATACTATACAGAGTGGCTATGAAGCTCTATTATACTATATGGAGAGGATATGAGGCTGCATTATGCTATAAGGAGGGCTATGAGGCTGCATTATGATATATGAAGGGAGGTGAGGCTGCAGTATATTACTGTATATGGAGGATAATGGGGGTTCATTATAATAATTGAATGACTATGGAGGCTATCTTATGAATAGAGGACTATGGGATGCATTATAATACATAGAGTACTATGGGGATACATTGTAATTTGAGATGAGCCACCTCCCCGGTATTCAAATTCGATTAGATTCATTGAATTTGCTGTGTGTTTGTCGAATGTTCATCGAATGTTCGTCGAACACCATTTAAAATTATTGTAAAATATGTCTTAACGTTAGTACCGGGTAGGGAGAGCAACTACAAGAGGGGGGGGAGCGCAGCATCGGGAGCGGGAAGCAAAAGACACAGGCGGGGAAGCCGGCGGTGAGAAGAGGACTTCACCGCCGGCTTTCCTGCTCTGTTCTGCACTCCCCGCTCCCTGGAGCTGCTCTCTCCGTCTAACTTAGAATCAGGCAGGGAGAGCAATGAGGGGGCATCAGGGAGCGGGGAACGCAGAACACAGCAGGAAAGCCAGCGGTTAAGTCTCACCGCTGGCTTTCCTGCCGGTTATATTTCACATGATCAGCTGATGCAGATCAGCTGTTCATTTGAAGAAGCCACAGTGCTGTCAGAGAAAGGTTCATGTGAGTTCATGCAGCATGAACTCACATGAACTTTCCCACGCTCGAGTGCTGCACAGCTCAGCTACATCTCTGGTAGAGGTTCTCTACCAGAGATGTAGCTGAGCTAAAGAAGAAAACCTGATTGGACTACGTCGGACAGAAGAGGAATTTTTTAATAAAGATGGAGACTCTAAATGTATTTTTTGTTTTATTTCTAATAAAATATATTTTTTTTGTGTTGTGTTTTTAAAAAAAAATTCACTAGAAATTCATGGCAGTCATGTCTAATATTGGCGTGACCCCATGAATTTCGGGCTTAGGGCCATCTGATAACACAAAGCTGGCCCTAACCCCTTTATTACCCAATGAGCCACAGCACAAGGGCCCTGGATAAGCTGGGCTCAGCGCCAGAACATGGCGCTTCTATGAACGCGCCATTTTCTGAGGTGGCTGTGGACTGCAATTCGCAGCGGGGGGTGCCCAAAAAGCTTGGGCCTCCCTGCGCTGCGGATTCCAGCCACCAGCTGCTAGTTGTACCTGGCTGGACATGGAAATAGCGCCAAGCCCCACGCATTTGTTTTTTTATTTAATGAAATTCATGAAATAATAAAAAGAAAAGGGCTTCCTTCTATTTCTGTTATCAGGCAGGTACAAATAGGCACCAAGGGGATGGAGGCAACCTGTTCCTGCCTGCTGTGCTTGGCTGGACACAAAAATACGGCGAAGCCCACGTCAAATTTTTTTGGAAAAATTCACTAAAAAATACATTTAGGGACTGCATCTTTATTAACCCCTCGAGGCCGGAGCACTGCGGCATTGTAAGGGGGGGTTAACTCAGGTCACCTGAGGATAGCTCAGGTCATGCCACATGAGCTGTCCTCAGGTGACCTGAGTTAACCCCCCTTACAATGCCGCTGCGCTCCGGCCTCAAGGGGTTAATAAAGATGCAGTCTCCATACGTATGTTTTTATTTTTTTATTAATTTTTCAAAAAAATGTTGACGTGGGCTTCTCTGTATTTTTGTGTCCATCCTGGCACAGCAGGCAGGAATGTGCTGCCTCCAACCCTCAGGTGACTATTTATACCTGCCTGGAAACAGAAATAGAAGGAAGCCCTTTTTTTTATTTTTTTTATTATTACATAAATTTCATGAAATAATAAAAAAAAATGCATGGGGCTTCACGCTATTTCTATGTCCAGCCAGGTACAACTAGGCAGCTGGGGGCTGGAATCCGCAGCGCAGGGAGGCCCAAGCTTTCTGGGCACCCCCCGCTGCGAATTGCAGTCCGCAGCCATCCCAGAAAATGGCGCGTTCATAGAAGCGCTATCTTCTGGTGCTGAACCCAGCTCATCTAAGGCCCTGGTGCTGTGGCTCACTGGGTAATAAAGGGGTTAGGGCCAGCTTTGTGTTAACAGTTGGCCTTAAGCCCGAAATTCATGAGGTCACGCCAATATGAAACATGACCGCCATGATTTCTAGTGAATTTTTAAAAGAAAAACACAACACACAGAAAAAAATATTTTATTAGAAATAAAACAAAAAATACACTTAGACTCCATCTTTATTAAAAAATTCCTCTTCTGTTCGATGTAGTCCAATCAGGTTTTCTTCTTTAGCTCAGCTACATCTCTGGTAGAAAACCTCTACCAGAGATGTAGCTGAGCTGTGCAGCACCCGAACCTTTCTCTGACAGCACTGTGGCTTCTTCAAATGAACAGCTGATCTGCATCAGCTGATCATTTGAAATAACCAGCGAGAAAGCCAGCGGTGAAACTTCATCGCCGGCTTTCCTGCTGTGTTCTGCGCTCACCGCTCCCTGATGCCCCCTCATCGTCCCCCACCGCCTCCTCCCTGCCTGATCCTAAATTAGGACTGGGTGGGGGGAGCAGCTCCAGGGAGCGGGCATCAGGGAGCGGGGAGCGCAGAATAGAGCAGGAAAGCCGGCGGTGAAGTCTTCTCACTGCCGCCGGCTTCCCCGCCCTGGTCCTTCACTCCCCGCTCCCTGGTGCTGCTCTCCCCGCGTAGTCCTAACTTAGGATCAGGATGGGAGGTGGCCGGGGGAGCGGAGGATCAGGATGGGAGGCTTCGGGGGGCAGTGGACCAGGCTGAATGATTGTTTAAAAGTCGTCTGCTTTTTACTGCCGGCTTTTCAACAGTCATGCCCCCATTTCAGCCTTTTCCTCTGCCCCAGACCACGTAGGGTCCTTTTGGTGAACAAACTGTTATCGAACATAACCTCGAACTGCCGAATTTGAAGCTAATTGTTCGCATTCGTCTAATGACTCGAACACCCCCCAAAACAGCTCGAATTTGAGATTGGTGAACATTTCGAATCGAACATCGCTCATCCGTAATTGTAATATATGCAGGAATATGGGGATGCATTATAATAATTGGATGACTATGGTGGCAGGAGGAGGCAGACCATATAAACCAGGATGGGGGACATATATACCTTGATAAGGGCCATATTCCAGGAAGAGGACCAAATATAGCAGGATGAGGGACATTAATACAGAATGAAGGGGAGAGAGGTTAATTTATGAGTCTTTAAAGGATTTAGAACGTTACATGAGGCCAGACTGTGGTTACGTCACTGAATTGGTATCTTTAGCTGCCTTATATGTACATTATGCATAGGCAGAATCAGTGGCGTGGGCAGGTTATACTGAGCTGAGCATTCAGAGAACTGCTAGATCTAAAGCAGATAAAATGTTTTTGTTTTTTTCAATTAAAACTGCAGGACCTGGTAAAGTAGGTTACATACAGGGTCTCTGCCCCCACAGTATGTTGTTCTCAGATGGAGTAGCAAAAAGCTGGTGGCAGATTAGTACTAAGCGCCCCCTTCCCTCCCACATGAGTGATGTATAAATGTTATTTTTACTAGTGTAATCTTTTAGCCCACTGCTTCCAGCTGGAACCTCTAAGTCCAGATACATTTGGGATAATTGGGACAATTGTTACAAACCTATTCTTTTCTTTTTTTTGTGGATGTTGGTATACTTTTTTCATTTTTCTTTTTTTGTATGGCACTAAAAGCAGGCACTTTCACAACTACATTTTATTTCACAATAGACATCAGGAAATGTTTGCACAATGTATACATTATAATGTGTCTATTGCAGTGTGTCTTAAGCCCCCGTCACACTAAACAAGATCGCTAGTGAGATCGCTGCTAAGTCACAAATTTGGTGACGCAAGAGCGACCTCGCCAGTGATCTCGCTATGTGTGACACTTAGCAGCGACCAGGCCCCATCTGTGAGATCGCTGGTCGTGTCAGAGTCGCCTGGACCATTTTTTGATCTTTGGGGTCCCGCTGGGCAGCATGCATCGGTGTGTTTGACAGGGACAACGACCAACAACCTCAATACTACGGGTCAGAGAAACAGGGTCCCAATGACCTCCATATCATTCCGGATCATTGTTGCTTCGCTGGTGAGATCTGACTGTTTGACATCTCACTCTCACCAGCAATCCCGACAGGTCGTATCACTGTCGGGATCGCTGGTGCGTCACCAAGTGTGACGGTACCCCTAATGCCAGTCCTCAAGAGCTGCCAACAGTGTGTTTTCAGGATCCCCTTAGTATTGCACCGGTGATAATTGAATCACCTGCACTGGTGATTCCAGCCCCTGTGCAATACTAAGGAAATCCTGAAAACACACTGTTGGTCGGTCTTGAGAACTGGAGTTGAGGAACACTGCTTTAGGCTGGTTTCACATTACGGATTTTTTAAATCCGATGCTGTCCGATCAAAATCGGACAGCATCGGATCCGAATTTGGCCCCATGCATCCCTATGGGCATCGGGCCGAATCGGATGTGCACTAAATGCCATCCGATTTGGTCCGATCTGATTCTGTCCGATTTTATTATCGGTGCAAAAATCGGCGCCTGCTCGGATTTTTGCACCGAAAATAAAATCTGACAGATTCGGATCGGACCAAATCGGATGGCATTTAGTGCACATCCGATCTGACCCGATCCCTATAACATGGGGCCCTATGGAGAAGGGTCCGAGGAAACATCTGATGTCTCCTCGGACCCGATTTTACTGTACTGAACATGCTCAGTACAGTAAAAATGCTCAACTGGGAGCGCAGGGGTTAAAAAAAAAAAGTTTATTCTCACCTCCCCCCGAGCCCCCGCTGTCTCCCGCCATCTTCTTTGAGGCTCCCGGTGGCTCCCGCAGGCTCCTGGTGTCAGCAGAGGTCTTCCTCTGCTGTATACGACCTGCGGTGATGTCACAGTCATGTGACCGCGGGTTACCATGGTGAATCCGCGGTCACGTGACTGTGACATCACCACAGGTCCTGAACAGCAGAGGAAGACCTCTGCTGACACCGGGAGCCTGCGGGAGCCACCGAGAGCCTCAAAGAAGATGGCTGGAGACGGCGGGGGCTCGGGGGGAGGTGAGAATAAACTTTTTTTTTTTCTTTTTTTCAGCCCGGAGGCAGCGATTTTATGCCGGAATCGGGTGCCTGTTTGGCACCCGATTCCAGGCATCTGAAGGGAGCCGATGCTGTCCGATTTATATCGGACAGCATCGGCTCCCTAAAAATCGTAATGTGAAGGTAGCCTTGGAGCAATGAAAATAATAAGTTCTACCATTACTAGTGATGGGCGAATAGTGAAATATTGGGATTTGGATTATTTGTGTCAAAAATAATTGTAATATTCATGTATTTGTAGCTAATAATGAACCCAATGTAAGTCACTAGGTAACTTGAATATTTTTACATAGGATCCTCCTAGGAGGTTGAAGGGGATTGTGAAAATACTGAAACTGTATGAGAACAGCATAGAGAACATGTCTGGTTTCTAGGAATAATGTTGCTCTCTCTCTGTATCACTCCACGTCCTGCTTTATATTGGGAGGTGGATGATGGTACTATTTAAAGCATAATAGCATGCTAAGTGGGCTGACTAGTTGGAGGAACACCCCCACAACTAGTCAAAGCCCTAATTAGCAGGTCCTCTTTAGAGGCCAC
Organism: Allobates femoralis; assembly: GCA_033576535.1. Classification (NCBI taxonomy): domain Eukaryota; kingdom Metazoa; phylum Chordata; class Amphibia; order Anura; family Aromobatidae; genus Allobates; species Allobates femoralis. Next base: position 462,552,214 of record JARQOC010000004.1, read on the forward strand.
TTGGCAATAATCATGAGTAGAGCGGAATTCTTTATTTTAGGTGCTACAGGTTAATAGTTCCTTTCTTATCCTGTTTGTATCCTTGTTGCTTTAAATCTCAGCTGTTACACCTTATGACCACTCCCTTCCTCTATTTAAACTCACTCCTAGCCCTGTCCTATTCCGGTTATAGATTTTCTATGCTGACCACTCTACAGAAAATGGTCCAGTTGAAGCTGTAAAATCCACTTTTGAAAAAGCTGTGGAGTTCCTTGTATGTGTTTTGTTTGTCTCTCTCTCTGTGTTGTCTCCTTGTAGTAGTAAGATTGGCTTCTTGCTGTTTTACTCACTAACAAGAGCTAACTCAAAGTCAGCAAGGGCCTAGGTATGTGATCGAGCATGGGGGATGAACCTGTCTAGGTATGATTGAAAACGCAGTGTTCAGATTAGGGTGATTGCTAAGGGGTAACCCCTCTTCCCTTTACCTATCGCAGGGCCTCCCATTTCCCTGGTATTCCCCTCCTTTTGAACCACACACTAAGGCTCCTTTCACATCACGATTTTTTCCTGTCTATGGGGATCCTGTTTTTTGCAGCACCCCACGGACAGGAATGGACAGGCCTGCATGTGTACCTCCGGATGCCATTTCTGTGTCTGGATCCGTGATTTAGACACAGAAAGAGCTGGGAGGAGCTCAGTGGTGTCAGGGCTGTGATGTCACATGGGGGTAGGAGGAATCCTGTGTTACTCCCCCGTGTGACATGTCGGAGGTTGTAGTTTTGTTTCCCAGTGTATGTAGATACACTGGGAAAGCAAAATAAAACTGAAAACATGTATTAAAATTAAAAAAGATATATACTTACCTCTCTGCCGGCTGTCTGGGAACCGAGAAGATGTCCGGATGCTGCCAGGACCTTAAAGATCTGTGATTGACCGGTAACAATCATGTGATATGTGATTTCACTTACCACCTGATTGTTACCGGCCAATCACATTTTAAGGTCCTGGCAGCATCCGGACGCCTCCTTGGTTCCCGGACAGCCATCGGAGAGCTAAGTATTTTTAATTTTTTTTAACACATTCCTTTATTTCATGTCACTTTAGCAGTGTATGTAGATACACTGCTAAAGTGAAATTACACTTAGCACAGCAGTTTTAGTGTACTGAGCAAAACTCACCAGAAGCTCATCAAATGAATGGAGCCTGGAGTTGATATTGTCAGACAGGGGTCATCCATGGCTATTGGGCCCATCAGAGCCTAAATATACCAGGCTACAGCCGCCCCTAGAGTTGAAGCATCACATAAGATGTTCCAATCCTTGCACTTTGCCTCGGCTGTTCCCAATGCCTTGGTGCAGTGGCAACTGGAGTATGGAATGATTATTGGCATTGATTTCAGCTATGTATTATCCAAAAAGACAGCTGGCATCACAGCTTGGTGTTAATAATTGAGAGGTGCTTATCAGACACCCCAATTACTAACCCAGTCATGCATTATAAAAAGACACATACACAGAAACAAAAAAAAGTTATTGAAATAATAACTTCGACAATTTTCCTTCCATCCTTCACCACTTTCTGGATCACACTGTACTGCACAAGACCCAGCGCCTTTGAAGAGCTATGACATCGGTTACGTTGACACTCTTCAGATGTTCCGGGTCATACTGAGCTGTTCATGACTGGGTGGCTATGAAGAGTGCTAACATTACTGATGTCACCCCTTTTTATTTACTTCAGGTCTCGTAAAGCACAGCATGGCCCAGAAGTGGCTGTTGGCAAAGTCTATAGAGTGTCAGAACAAGGCTCCATAGACTTTGTTGTCGGATTCACTCTTTACTCTTTTTTAATATTTTTAAATAAAGTGGTGAATGAGGTAGGAAAGTGGAGTGTTTATTTCAATAAACTATTTTTTTTGTATGTGTGTCTATTTATTACTGGGATAGTAATGGTGATGTCTATTCTCCATTTCCAAGACCCGGACTTGATACCAACTCTGTTTTTTGTACAGTTCTCAGCTGACATCAACCCCAAAAGCCATTACCTCGATAACCACAGCACCAGAGCTTCGGAAAGACCTGAGTAGAAACGGCAAAATTGGCACATCTCTTATGCACCACTTCTGGGGCAGCTGCATTCTAGTATTTGTATGCTGGATAGTGCCCAATATCCATGGACCTTAACAGCCTGGTAATATCAGCCCTCGGCTGTCTGCTTTACCTTTGCTGATTACCAAAATATGTGGGGACCCTACATCATTTTATTCATTTATTTATATGGCTAAATATAAATGTCTACAAGTTGTCTATCTATTATATACAGGGTCACCATCTAAGCATTACTGTCCTTACTGGTATATGGGTCCTATGAGTCGGCCCCCCCACCTAGCATCACATGTGCAACTACCTCGGCATATCGCGGAAGCCGATACAGCTGAAAACAATTATGAAGCACTGAGCACTCCACTGTATTCTCCCTCCTTCATCATTCTCCCTCTGCATCTGTACTCTGAAGTCTTAGCACAGCGTATCGCAATAACAACTCTGCTCCTGTTGTGTGGAAGATATGCACGGCTGCAAACGGCACAACAGTACACAGACCGGAGCAGCAGGGGACCAAGGAGACGTATTTATTCATTTTATTTTAGTCAGTGAGTACACTGGTGGAGGACTATTGAGTGTGCATTATAATTTATGGAGGACTATAGGGTATGCATTATAATTTATGGAGGAGTATGGGATGTGCATTATAATATATGGTGGACTATTGGGGTGTGCATTATAATATATGCAATACTATGAGCGGTTCACTTTAATAGATGGAAGACTATCAGGGTGTATTATAATATATGAAGGACTATAGGGGTGCACTATAATATATAGGGACTATATGGGAACCAGTGTATAAGAAAGACATTGCTGGACTAGAGCAGATGCTCTCACAGTCCTGTAACTTCTTCTTTAAGAGGCTCCTCTGTCCTCCACTCATTACCTGAAATACTGGCACCTGTTTGAAGTTGTTATCAGTATAAAAGACACCTGTCTGCAACCTCAAGCAGTCACACTTCAAACTCTACTATGGTGAAGACCAAAGAGCTGTGGAAGAACACCAGAAACAAAATTGAAGCCCTGCACCAGGCTGGGAAGCCTGAATCTGCAATATGCAAGAAGCTTGGTGTGAAGAAATCAAATGTGGGAGCAATAATTAGAAAATAGAAGACATGCAAGACCACTGATAATCTCCCTCGATCTAGGGCTCCACATAAGATTTCACCCCGTGGGGTCAAAATGATCTCAAGAACGGTGAGTAAAATCCAAGAACCACAAGAACCACACGGGAAAACCTAGAGAATGTCATATGGTCAGATGAAACCAAAGAATAACTGTTTGGTAGGAACACAACTCGTCATGTTTGGAGGAGAAAGAATGCTAAGTTGCATCCAAAGAACACCATACCTACTGTGAAGCATGGGGATGGTGACTTCATTTTTTGGGGCTGTTTCTATGCCAAGGGACCAAGAAGAATGAATGGGTCCATGTATTGTGAGATTTTGAGTGCAAACCTCCTTCCATCAACCAGGCATTGAAGATGAAACATTTCTGGGTCTGTCAGCATGACAATGATCCCAAGCACACTGCCAGGGCAATGAAGGAATGACTTTGTAAGAAGCATATTAATGTCCTGGAGTGACCTAACCAGTCTTCAGATCTAAACCCTATAGAAAGCCTATGGACAGAGTTAAAAGTCCATGTTGCCCAGCGACAGCCCCAAAACATCACTGCTCTAGAGGAGATCTACATGGAGGAATGTCACAACATACCAGCAACATTTTGTGCCAACCTTGTGAAGACTTACAGAAAATGTTTGTTATATATCCTTTATTGGCAATGAGAGATGTCAAAGTATTGAGATGAACTTTTGTTATTGACCAAATACTTACTTTCCATCAAATTTCAAAAACAATTCTTGCCAAATCAGACAATGTGATTTTCGGGATAAGTTTTTACATTTTGTTTCTCACAGTTGAGGTCTACCTATGATGTCAAGTACAGGCCTCTCATCATTTTAAGTAGGAGAACTTGCACAATTTGTGGCTGACTAAATACTTTTTTTTCCCACCGTATATACTAGATTCTTTGATAGGGCATTGATCCAGGGAACTAGTCTGATTGCCCTATGTGGAGTCAGGAAGGAATTTTTTCCTCCAATGTGACGCTTTGGATACCTTTACACGCTGCCACAGGAAGGCAGCAACTGCCGGGTACTGGGGATAATTGTGGCTGTTGCCATGAAATCACTACGAAATGGCGGAGTGTAAATCGGGAAATTCCTTCCTGTGTCCCGCTGTTCCTTCGGATACCTGTTTCTGAGCCGTGCTCAAAAACAGGAAGGCACAATTCCTATGGTGGTGGCGTGTAATCGGGGCACAGGCAAGGTATTTCCGTTGCCTACGAATTCCCAGGGGCGTGCCACGGCGTCATGGATACCACGCCCCATTAGCGATCATTGGTGGAGGCTCCTGCGTTACGATTGGTTGTCCCTTAACAGGGCGCCATATTTAAAGAGCTATCCATTCACAGTCCAAAATTGCAATGGCGTCATGTATTAGCCAGCCTTCCTGCACAGGCTGGCCAATCATGACTCTATTGCGTTGTCCAATCAACGCTTGTGCATCACGGAACACACAACTCTGTCACGCCTATGTACTAACGGCGCGAAATATGTACGCCCATATTCCTTTGTGGTAGCGGCGTGTGATGTAGTGAAGGTATTCCACAGGAAGTAAGCCGCGGCACCTGTCAGCACTTCCGGGGAACAAAGATAACTTCAGTGGAGCACACAGTGGCGGCATCTATATGCGGCATCGGCGATCGGCATCCACCGTTAAAAACGTGCACGTGCGGTGGATACCTGTTGCTAGCCACAGTGGTGGCGTGTAAAGGTACCCTTATTGTTGCCACAAGGTTTTTTTTTGCCTTCCTCTGGATCATTATGTGAAGCTATGCGTTGAACTAGATGGAATTAAAGTCTACTTTCGACCTTAAAAACTATGTTACTATGTATTATAATAAACTGAGGACTATGTGGGGTGCATTATAGTAGATGAAGGACTATGTGAGTGCATTAAAGTATATGAAAGACTTTGGGGGGAGCAATATAATATATGGAGGACTTAGGCTGGCTTCACACTAGCGTTCTGCAGCGTCCTGCGGAGGGGAACCGCAAGCTCAGCGCATACACCACAAGTCCCTATGTTTAACATGGGGACGGGGGTGTATGCGCTCGGGTGCAGATAGCCGTGCGCACCCTATGCGCACCCATTTACTGCCATGTATAATTTGTACTCATGCGGATGCATGCACACAAATCATACATTCCTGTCCGCACCAGGAACGTGACATGTCGCATTCAGGGTGCGGACGAGAGTGTGTGATTTGTGCGCATGCATCCGCATGCGTACAAATCATACATGGCAGTGGATGGGTGCACACAAGGTAATCTGCACCCGAGCACATACATCCGTGTCCCCATGTTAAACATAGGGACTTGGGGTGTATGTGCTCAGCTTGCGGTCCCCTTCCGCAGCATCCTGCTAGTGTGAAACCAGGAGTGGGACGCAAGTGTGAATGCAGCCTTAGAGGTGAATTATTATATATGGAGGACTATGAGGTGCATTATAATATATGGAGGACTATGGAAGTGCAATGTAATATGGAGGAATGTGGGGTGCATTAAACTATATGGAGGACTGTAAGGGGTGCATTATATATATGGAAGACTATGGGGGGTGCATTATAATATATGAAGGACTATGGGAGTGCATTATAATATATGAAAGACTATGGGGGTGCATTATATTATGTTATCATGTGTGTTGACAGCGTTATCATGTGTGTGGCTAGGGTCACATCGGCGTTTTTTTTTTAAAATCCTGATCCGGTTTGGAGCTTTCAAAAAGCTCCAAACCGGACCAGGAAACGCTCCTCATAAGAGCCTATGCAAAACACCGGATGGCTTCACAAGCCATCCGGTGGCCGGATCCGGCACTGCTGCCTGCGTTTAAAATAATGCAGGCAGCAGTTTTCGCAGCGTTTCTGGGACCGCACTCCGGTAACCGGATGGCTCAGGATGTGTAATCCTGAGCCATCCGGTAACTGCATAGGTTGCGGATCCCGGGATCAGCAAACTTAATAATGAGTTAAATTGCGTACAGAAATGACTGTTTGAGGTCTGTAGGGGGGCTTAGACCCCCCTACAGACCGGGCTCCCACTTCTATAGTGTTCTTCAACAATTTCGCACCGGGCACGGGCTCCTCGGAGCCCGTGCATGTCAATCAAGGTGCCCCCCCCCCCCCATCACTATACAGGGGTGCATACACCCCTCTATTACAATTATGCTTACATTGATGTGTTTTACACAACGAATAATCACAATCGCATTGTTAAGTATATATTTACATGTTGTCCGAGCCAGAGTCCAGTGATTTCCATGGGCGGGGCTGTGTGCAGTAGCCTCCGCCCGCTCCTTCTTGATGGCCGCCCCCTCTGGCCGTAATCCAGTGTTGTGAGGGCGGCCTCGTCGTTAAAGGGGCGTGGCTAACTATGTGCCGCAGTTAGCCACGCCCCTTTAACAACGAGGCCGCCCTCACAACACTGGATTACGGCCAGAGGGTGCGGCCATCAAGAAGGAGCGGGCGGAGGCTACTGCACACAGCCCCGCCCATGGAAATCACTGGACTCTGGCTCGGACAACATGTAAATATATACCTAACAATGCGATTGTGATTATTCGTTGTGTAAAACACATCAATGTAAGCATAATTGTAATAGAGGGGTGTATGCACCCCTGTATAGTGATGGGGGGGGGGGCACCTTGGTTGACATGCACGGGCTCCGAGGAGCCCGCGCCCGGTGTGAAATTGTTGAAGAACACTATAGAAGTGGGAGCCCGGTCTGTAGGGGGGTCTAAGCCCCCCTACAGACCTCAAACAGTCATTTCTGTACGCAATTTAACTCATTATTAAGTTTGCTGATCCCGGGATCCGCAACCTATGCAGTTACCGGATGGCTCAGGATTACACATCCTGAGCCATCCAGTTACCGCAGTGCGGTATTCTGCACACATTTTTGGAAAAAAATGTGTGCGACCGGCATTGCATTCACCGCATCCGGATCCGGATGCGGTGAATGCAATTCATGTTTGCAATGTGACCCTACCCTGTGTTGAAAAAAAACGCATACTTTCAAACGCAAACACATTTTTTTATGCGTTTGCTAATGCATATCTTTGGCAGCGTTAACGCACACGTTACATTGCGTTAATGTTGATTTTAAGCGCATCCGACGGGACAAAAAGCATCATCGTGATGTGGACCTGGCCTTACCACAATTTCACTAAAATGCAGAGTTGCTGGTTCTCCTTGCATTATTCTCATACAACTTTTCTGGTCATCATAATGGGAGACCCAGACAATGGGGTTTAGGGCACTGCCCTCCGGAGGTCACACTAGGTACTACAAGTTTGTAGACACCGCCCCCTCCGCTTATAAACCCCTACCGCAGGGAACATCCTCAGTTTTAAACTTAGTGTGCTCGGAGGATCACGCTTTGCTTGCACTTCACTGCATTCTCACTACTTACGTGATGGCGTCTGAAGACAAGGTAATAAGGTCCCAGTCGGGACCGGTGACAGCCTCCCCGCTCACCCTTAGTGGCACACGCTGGTGGAGGTACCGGAGGGCCTAGGGCCTGGACACCTGGTGTTCTCCCGGTACGCTGTTACACTCCTCTCCATCCCTCTCTGGGGGGCTCTGGTGAGTGGGAGATGGGAGCCTTGCACAGCTCCGCTCCGTCCGAGGCCTCCCTAAATGGTGCTTACAGACCGGACTGGAGCCAGCCCAGTCCGAGGCCTCCCTAAATGGTGCTTACACTCCGGACTGGGCTGAGCGGCCCAGTCTGAGGCCTCCCTAAATGGTGCTTACACTCCAGACTGGTGCTGCACCCCCGTCCGAGGCCTCCCTAAATGGTGCTTACAGACCGGACCGGCACTGAGGCACTCGGTGTCTCCTGTGTGCCTGGGGGTAGTGTCTGGCACTTTATGTGCTTCATGACACTCAGACCGCGCGTTACCCTCGGGTCCGCGGTTCTGCGGGTGTACCCTGTGCTGGGGTCACCCTGGCTGACCGCCCTGTGTGTCACAGGGGCTGAGGCCGTAGGCTGCGGATGTGTGACATGTAATTGCAGTCTGTGTACATTGTTTTTTACACTGTTTCCCGCCCTGCGGGCTCCAGCTCCCTCATGAGAAGGATGCTTGGAGGATGGGATGCAGCCCGTGCGGTGACGTCACCGCGGGGCGTGTGTGTGTGTTTCCCGCGTGTCTTCGGCGCCGCCCACAGTTTCTCTGTCGGCGGCCATCTTTACCCTCACTTCCCGGCTGGGAACTGTATGCAGCGTGCGTCTGCGCTCCAAGAGGGGAGACCGGAAGACAGCGCGGAGGTCACACACACACACCGCTCCCTCATACCGCTTTACAGCGGTCGGTAAGCCACCGGGATCCCCGGTTTTATTGTCTGCAATTGGGCTTATCTACCCCTACTGTGGCCATGTCCTCAGCTGGGAAGCGTGCTGCTAAGGCGGCCGAGACCACCGTTACATGTGCTACGTGCAATGGAACACTGGTGGAGGGGTCCTGCAATAACTGTGGACGCCCAGAGGCCCGGGCTGCAACTACTGGGTCAGCAACCCCGGTGCTATACCCCGAGGTTCAGGTGATCTCAGGGCCTTGGGAGACTCAGAACAGGATCAATGAATCTCTGTTGTCTCAGCTGTCCTCCATGTCGCAATCCCTGGAGGCACTTAATAGGAGACTGGATAGCCCAGCTACTCCTTCCAGTTACCCCCGGGTGTCTCCCTCTTCTGCTGTGAGACCCCTTAAGCGGGCTCGTCGTGAGGCTTCACCCGAGCTCCAGACTCTCTCTGAGGAGGAGCGTTCCTCTGATGGTGAGGAAGATGATGGGGGTTCGACTTTCGGGTCTGTATCTGTGTCTGAACCACCAGATGGGGTGGAGGATCTGGTGTCCTCTATCAACGAGACCTTACGTCTCGTGACACCCCCTGAGGAGGTGACGGTGCACCCGAAGGAGGTCTATCAATGGCTGCGGCCGGAGGCTAGACCAAGTGGCTCCTTTATGGACCATACTAATTTTGGAAGGGTGATTAGAGCCCCCAGGTTACATCCTGGGCGGCGTTATGTCCGCAAACCCAAGGACAATCGCTTCCCCTTTCCCCAGGAGGTGCTTCAGGAGTGGTCGCAGTCCCCGAAGGTGGATGCTTCCATGACCAGGATTGCTGCACGCTCCCTTTTCTCTGCCTCTGATAGCTCCTCACTGAAGGATGCTACTGATAGACAGGTCGAGCAACTCGCCAAGTCTTCCTATGAGGCGGTGGGGTCGTCATTTGCCCCTAACTTTGCCACGGTCTGGACCTTACAAGCGATTACTACCTGCTTGGATGGTATCACTGACCTGGCAAGGTCCAGTCCAGAGGTCCTGGCACTTACCGAAAGGGCAAGGGCCTATGCGGACTACGCCAGAACGGCGACTCTGGAAACTGCTACTCGCTCAGCTGTGGCTTCGGCCAATGCTATAGCGATCCGCAGGTTGTTGTGGCTGCGTCTTTGGGACTCAGATGCCACATCTAAGAAGATTCTGCAGAATCTTCCTTTCGCTGGTGACAGGCTTTTTGGCACAGAGCTGGATAAGCTAATTAAGGATTCTGCTGAGTCTAAAATACCGCAGAATAAACCTAAGCCACGGTATACCGTTAAAAGGAACCCAAAACAGTGGTCCTTTCGGTCCAGCTCACAGTCATCAGCACCGTCCGCTCGCACGGACCGAGGGGGCAAGCCCGCTTCTCAGTGGCGCTCTAAGAGTCGTCCAAAGAAGCCGGCGGGGGCAGCAGCTGCCACCCCCAAACCCGCCTCTACATGACTCGCTCTCTCTTCCTGCCTCCCCACAGGTGGGGGGCCGCTTGTCTCGCTTTCAGAACGAGTGGCTACTTCACGTTTCAGATCAGTGGGTTCGAGACGTGGTCTCGCGAGGTTACAGGATAGAGCTGACGTCAAAACCGATATCCCGATTCCATCGGTCGGTCCCCTCCCCAGAAAAAGCTCAGGCCTTTTCTTTGGTGTTGGAGGGACTCCGCAGAGACGGAGTGGTGGTCCCGGTGCCTTCCAGGGAGAGGTTCAGGGGTTTTTACTCCAACCTCTTTATAGTCCCAAAGAAGGACGGATCCTTCCGCCCGGTTCTGGACCTGAAGTTGTTCAACCGCCACGTGCTGGTTCGGAAGTTCCGTATGGAATCACTGCGCTCAGTGATCGCGGCTGTGTCACAGGGGGACTTCTTGGCGTCCATAGATATCAGAGACGCTTACCTTCACGTGCCCATTGCACCGGCTCACCAGCTATGGTTGAGATTTGCAGTGGGGGAGGAACACTTCCAATTTGTGGCGCTGCCGTTCGGCTTGGCCTCGGCACCGCGGGTGTTCACAAAAGTGATGGCCTCCATGATGGCTCTCCTGCACGTGCAGGGCCATGCCGTCATTCCCTATTTGGACGACCTGCTGGTCAGGGCGCCATCGGAACACCTCTGTCAAGCGAGCCTGGATGTGACCATGCGGTCTCTGGAACAATTCGGTTGGCTACTCAATGTTCAGAAGTCAACCCTGGTTCCGACCCAGTCCTTGACTTATTTGGGCATGGACTTCAACACGTCCTCAGCCCTGGTGTCTCTGCCACAATCCAAACAGGTGGCGATCCGATCGGGAGTACAAGCGGTGCTCCTGTCACCACAATCATCCCTTCGTGGGTTGATGAAGCTGGTGGGTCGCATGGTGGCGGCGATAGAGGCGGTGCCGTTTGCACAATTTCGCCTCCGTCCTCTCCAGCTGGAGATCCTACGCAGGTGGGACAAGAGGACGATCTCGCTGAATCGGCTGGTGACACTGTCACAACCGACCCGAGATTCCCTGCAGTGGTGGCTTCAACCACATCACTTGTGCGCGGGGCCGGTCCTTCATAAAACCGTCTTGGTTAGTGGTGACCACCGACGCCAGTCTGAAGGGCTGGGGTGCGGTGTTCTTACACCACAGGGCCCAAGGCCTCTGGACTCTGTCGGAGTCGGCATTGCAGATCAACGTGCTGGAGATCAAGGCGATCTATCTAGCACTCCTGGCTTTTCAGAGATTCCTCTCAGGACAACCCATCCGGGTTCAGTCCGACAATGCGACGGCCGTCGCTTATATAAATCATCAAGGAGGAACCAGGAGTGCAGAGGCTCTGGCCGAAGTCCACCGCATCCTATCCTGGGCGGAGGACAACAACTGCCTGATCTCCGCAGTTCACATCCCAGGGGTCGAAAACTGGGAGGCCGACTATCTGAGCAGGCAGGGGATGGACGCCGGAGAGTGGGCCCTTCATCCAGACGTCTTTCGGGACATCTGCAGCAGATGGGGCACTCCGGACGTGGATCTGATGGCCTCACGGCTGAATCATCAGGTTCCGCAATACATGGCGAGGTCATGGGACCCCCAGTCGTTGGGAGCGGACGCCCTGATCTTGACTTGGTCCAGATTCAATCTACCATATGTGTTCCCTCCTCTGGCTCTGATTCCCAGGGTGCTGTGGAAAATCAGGTCGGAATGCAGGGTAGCCATTCTAGTGGCTCCAGACTGGCCCAGGAGGTCCTGGTATCCGGACCTGTGGCAACTGTCAGGCGGACACAGGTGGGCTCTTCCAGAACGCGCAGATCTTCTCGCGCAAGGCCCATTCTTCCACCTCAATTCCAAGGCCCTCAGATTGACTGCATGGCTCTGGAGGCCTGGCTGCTGACATCCAGGGGGTTCTCCCCTACAGTGGTTGCCACTATGAATCGGGCTAGAAAACCAGTTTCCAGGAAAATGTACCACAGGACGTGGAAAATCTTTTTTACCTGGTGTGCCTCTGGGGGCCGGTCCCCGTGGCCCTTGTCCATCCCGACACTGTTGGCATTCCTACAGTCGGGTTTGGAGTTGGGATTATCCCTTGGCTCCTTAAAGGGTCAGGTCTCAGCACTTTCTGTGCTGTTTGACAGACGATTGGCGCTTCTCCCGAAGGTCCGTCAATTTCTGCAGGGGGTGTCGCGGATGGTTCCACCCTACAAAAGACCTCTGGATCCGTGGGACCTTAACATGGTCCTGGCGGCATTGCAAAAACCGCCATTTGAGCCTCTGAGGGAGGTTTCCCTTTCTCGTCTGTCCCAGAAGGTGGCTTTTCTGGTGGCGATTACATCTCTGAGGAGGGTCTCAGAATTGGCTGCACTTTCGTGCAAGTCTCCCTTTCTGGTGGTTCACCAAGACAAGGTGGTGTTGCGTCCACGGCCGGAATTCTTGCCAAAGGTGGTTTCAACGTTTCACCTGAACCAGGAGATTGTTCTCTCCGTCATTTTGCCCCGCTCCCGTTCATCAGGTTGAGCGCGACCTCCATACTCTGGATCTCGTGAGAGCTATACGCATTTATGTGTCCAGAACCGCCTCCTTTAGGAGTTCGGATTCTTTGTTTGTTCTTACGACAGGTCGCTGTAAGGGGTCCGCGGCTTCAAAGTCAACCTTAGCCAGGTGGATTAAGGCTTCCATTCAAGAGGCTTACCGGTCTTCTGGTTTGCCTCTCCCGGTGGGATTGAAGGCTCACTCGACCAGAGCCGTAGGTGCCTCATGGGCCTTGCGACATAGAGCATCTGCTCTACAGGTGTGTCAGGCGGCCACTTGGTCCAGCCTACACACTTTCTCTAAGCACTATATGGTGCATGCCCATGCCTCTGCGGATGCAAATTTGGGCAGGCGGGTTCTACAGGCGGCGGTTGCCCACCTTTAAAAGGGAACCATGTTATCCGTCTTGTTGAGGAACTCTTCCCGCCCTGGGGTATTGCTTTAGGACATCCCATTGTCTGGGTCTCCCATTATGATGACCAGAAAAAAGAGAATTTTGTTTACGTACCGTAAATTCTTTTTTCTTTAATCATCAATGGGAGACCCAGTACCCACCCAGTTGTTCCTTTGCATGTTTTGCATTGGCCCTGTTCTCTGTTGAGACAGTGTTTGCCGGGTTGTTGAACCGTTTGTGCACGGCATTCTTCCCGATGTTTCGGGTGTGGTTTATTTTCCTCCTCGCAGCTTGTAGACCAAACTGAGGATGTTCCCTGCGGTAGGGGTTTATAAGCGGAGGGGGCGGTGTCTACAAACTTGTAGTACCTAGTGTGACCTCCGGAGGGCAGTGCCCTAAACCCCATTGTCTGGGTCTCCCATTGATGATTAAAGAAAAAAGAATTTACGGTACGTAAACAAAATTCTCTTTTTTAATAGCACTTGAAAAATGGAAGAAGAACTAAACATGTTTCTTATGCAACAAAGTAAAGAGGTCATCTAAAGAAAAAAAACATAAAAAAATTATGAAAATGTAATAATGCCAGAAATTGGAAAAAAACAAAGGTTGCAAATTTATTAGGCTGCCTTCACACTAGCATCTGTGTCTGCATGCAGAGGGCATGCAGACCCAAACGCAGGCAAACGGAGCCCATAATAATGTGAACGCAGCGGAGAATCTCCACATGCGTTCACATTACTATGGTGCCAAGGCAGCCAATCCGCTGCCTCTAGGGGCGGCCAAGAGGAGGAAATCAACGTCAGAGATCTCCTCCTCCCGGCACAGCTGATCTCCCGCCGGTGTCAGCAGGGAGATGCAGCTGATCTGACAGCTGTTTAAATCTCCCGCGCCGACCTCACCTATTCGGTGTCAGCGCGGGTAATTTAGACAGCTGTCAGATCAGTTGTTCTCCCCGCTGACACCGGCGGGAAATCAGCGGCGGCTCTGCATGATCTCCCGGTGGCCGCCGGTGATCACCGGTGGCCACCGGGAGAGATTTCAATGGGATCCGCAGCGTTCTCCTGTGCTGTCATGCAGAGGACGCTGCAGATCCATTGAGATCCATGCATGGTATGTGCGCTTGCGGGTGCTTGCAGATAAAACAAGCGCCCGCAACCGTACAAAAAATGCAACAAGCTGCGTTCGGAGGGCGCACAAATTGTGCGCATTCCGAATGCAAACGCAGCCGAACGCAGCCAAACGCAGGCACATGCATTCCCATGTTAAACATAGGAACGCAGTGCGCAAGCGTTTGGCTGCGTTCGGTACGCAGCGTTCACAAACACTAATGTGAAGGCAGCCTTACACCTGCCATTTGTATGTTATGTTTTACATAATTTTAATCTTTTTTAAACATTGAGCGGAGTCCATTGGAAGGGACAGCCTGACACATTTACAGTGGTATTTGTCAGAACGTGGTATAATCTATGGTGCAAATTGTGGTCATCCCGTGGCAGCCGCACACACAACATGCCACGCATCTCATTTATTAGGTGCCTCTTAATAAATCATGTGCAACTTAAAGGGTTTGTCTGGTCTAAAATGACAAGTCTGCGGTCACTATGTGTTGGCAGACTTGTGAATCCTCACATTGCACAGTCTACTCTACACTGTAAGGATTCTCTGGTGTCAGAGCTGGGAGCGGCAGGTTTGTGACCACAAGTATGGGATATACATACCACCGGCCAGAATCCGACTGGAGGGGCATGGCATAAAGTACAAAGAGTATGCCATGTACAACATCACCATCACCATCTTGGAAACTTGTCATAGAAGGTTCTCTTATTTAAGAGGAGTAAGATACCATTACACAAGCCACTGACAGGCCAAGTAGACAGCAAATGACACTTTTTAATGTTGTGATTTCCCATTTATCTCAGTTTAAGGCTGGCGTCAGACTAAAGGCCCTGTTACACATAACGAGATCGCTAACGAGATCATTGTAACGTCACAGATTTTATGACGCAACAATAATCCCGCCAATGATGTCGTTATGTGTGACACGTACCAACGATCTGGCCCCTGCTGTGAGATTGTTGATTGTTACACACTGCTCTGGGTCATTTCTACGTCGTTGCACTCCCGCTGGAAGCGCTACATCGCTGTGTTTGAAAGGGACAATCACCAACGATCTCAATGCTACGCTGTGGAGTGACAATTCCCAACAACCTCGGTATAAATCTGGATCATTGCTGAAGTCGTTGGTGACATCGCTGGTGAGATACCTTTTTACATCTTACCAATGATGTGAAAAACAACGCACCAGCGATCTCGGCATTTCATTATCGGTATCGCTGGTGCGTCGTTATGTGTGACTGGGGCTTAACTTATGGCGTGAGATGTGAGAGTATCGGATGTGATATGCTAATGGATCCTGCTGTGCTTCGAGTGTGATCCGAATGTCATTATACAGGGTGGACCATTTATATGGATGCAACTAAATAAAATGGGAATGGTTGGTGATATCAACTTCCTGTTTGTGGCACATTAGTATATAGGAGGGGGAAAACATTTCCAGATGAGTGGTGACCATGGCGGCCATTTTGAAGTCTGACATTTTGGATCCGACTTTATTTTTTTCAATGGGAAGAGGGTCCTGTGACACATCAAACCTATTGAAAATTTCATGAGAAAAACAATGGTGTGCTTGGTTTAAACATAACTTTATTCTTTCATGAGTTATTTACAAGTTTATGACCACTTATAAAATATGTTCAAAGTGCTGCCCATTGTGTTGGATTGTCAATGCAACCCTCTTCTCCCACTCTTGACACACTGATAGCAACACCGCAGAAGAAATGCTAGCACAGGCTTCCAGTATCCGTTGTTTCAGATGCTGCACATCTCATATCTTCACAGCATAGACAATTGCCTTCGCATGAGTGATGAGGGAAACTTTTTTGTGAATGGCGAAGTTAACAAACAAAACCACCACTATTGGTCTGACACTAACCCACAGTGGATAGATCCCTCCAACACTGCTGGAATACAAAAATTGATGGTATGATGTGGTATATGGGGTACAAAGATAGTGGGGCCATTCTTCATCAATGGAAACCTCAATGTCACTGGATATCTGAAATTGCTACATGATTCAGATATCCAGTGGCATTGAGGTTTCCATTGATGAAGAATGACCCCACTATCTTTGTACCCCATATACCACACCATACCATGTGTGATTTCAGCTAAAGAGGACTTGTCACCAGCTCAAAAGAAATCATCTTTTGCTATTATTATATTACCCCGCCCACCTTAATATTTTTTTGTTTACTTCTGTTTGGTTTTTAAAGTCCACCATGGTTCCAGAGATATGGACCTTGCTATTTACTGGTAATTTTTTTAGGTCTTTAACAATTGGGCATGGCTGACAGGATTTTTACTCGAGGCATGTCTGTCTGTTAGGCTAGGGTCACACTTGCGTCAGCCCTTACAGCTGATGCAGGCGCTAAAAACTTAGAAATTTTCCCTGCAGCACATTGCGTTAACGCTGCAGACAGTGTTTCCTGTTCGCTGTGATAAAGTGCACTCCCTGTGTGGCCGCTGCTAAGGTATACAAAGGGTTTCTATGGGGCAGTGTTCTCTGGCAGCGCATAGCGTTAACGCTATGCGCTGCAGGGAAAGTTTCTAAGTTTTTAGCGCTTTCGTCAGCTGTAAGGGCTGACGCAAGTGTGACCCTAGCATATGCCTGTAGGAGCTAGTTCACACTGACCACCAAGACTAAACCTTAATGAAAAAGTATATACAAACATGTAAAAAATACCCTGTAATGAATAAAGAATAAACTAGTGCCACTAAAAATAGGGTACTTAGTACATACGTTTTTGCAAAAAGGTATAAAGCAATCCCACCAATGTCAAGGTGTACCTACTTCGGCAGAACGATACCTACTTTAACTAACCTGCTCATGTGTCGTCTGACCTCAATGAAGTCAGGGTCCATGTTTTGTTTAAACTTTTCCTTTAAGGTTTAAGACAAACCTTTGTAATTCCACATGTCCCCAAGTAGAGAGGCTGGGGAATAGAAGCCGTCACTGATTGGACTTGGGGCTCATGTGACATCACAGCCTTGTGTGAACTCCAGGAATGGAAGAGTGACACAGTTGGAACAGCACCTAAGGTGAGTATAAGCTTTTTATTTTAGGCTGCTTTCACATTGCGATTTTTTCCTGTCCGTGGCGATCCTACTTTTTGCAGGATCCCACGGACAGGAAAGGACCGCATCGAAGGTGACCTCTGGATGCCATTTCTGTGTCCGGGTCCGTGATTGTCATGGATCCGGACACAGCAAGCCCGAGCCTGCAAAGTGCAGGCAAGCTGGGCACTTCCATCCCCGCAATGTATATATATACATTGCGGGAGTGAAGCAAGGGTTAAATAAAAAAAATAAAAAGATCCTCACCTCTCCGGCATGTGTCCAGCGCCATCTAGCTCCCGGGGCTTAACCCTAGAATGCATACCCATAGAAATCTACACATTCACGCACCTAGGGCCTTTTAGGCCTGTTTACAATTATCCTGGAATAACTAAAAAAAAATACTTTTCAAAGTTTATTGCAAAGTAAGGATGCATTCCCACCAGCCCTAGGGTCCGCCAGGACGGGATTCCGTAATGGATCTGACCTCCTGGTTGTGACGAAATGGACTCCTTCAATATAGAACATATGATGATTTCTTATGTAACCAGACATATCATATTGTATATAGGTTTGTAAACTTGTATTGGCCAAGAAGAATTTCCTACAGTATTTTCATAGATTACTTTAAGTTTAGCTTGGTAATGTAATTATCTAACTTGTTTGTCATAGCAGGCCAGAGAACTTTATTATGCTAATCGTCCATTGTCTATTACCCTGTGAATGTGGATTGAGGCCCCAGCCACTATTGTGTTAATGTCATGGTTTGCAGACTGATTGTCTCATGCTAACTTTCCATTGTATCACTGCTAGCATTTGGATCAGCATTTGGATTGCAATAGTACTAAAATATGTTAAATGAGGATTGGAGTTCAGCCAATGAAAAGACTGTGTTATTGCACCAATCGTGACGTCCTCAATATCCTACAATGAGGGCTGAGGGTATATAAGGAGGACTGTTCACTATGACCAGCAGATTGGAGTTAGATTCTGTCTAGTGGCCTCAGTCTAGGGATTTTCGGTCCCGGCTAGAGGTCACTGGATTGGATACAGGCAGCTAATCGAGGGTCTTCGGATCCGGTTAGCGAGCCATAACCCCAGGCCTAGGCATTTCGGTGCCGACCAAGGGGACCAGAATACGGACTAAAGAACCACAAGGACTTCAGTATCGGAATAGCGGATTCGACTGTGATAAAGACTGCACAAGATACATAAGGATAAGGAAGCAACCCAGGTTGGGACGATACAGTCACCTGGCTACAGACTTTGCCGTGCTACATTCTAAATCCTGGTGAGCCAGCGGAAGGGTGAGACTCTGTTGCCTGTTACATGTTGTGTTTTGCTTGGTTATGCGTTATATGCTGTTAACTGTTTGGGGATCCAATAAAGCCTTGATATTGTGATTCCCTCACCCTGTGTTGTCTGAGTAGTGTTCCGCCCACGGTTAAGGAGCTCGGGCGTTCAGTTGGGGATGAGCCCTGGTCCACGCTGTCTTTGTAAAGGCGGCTGGGCCTGCGGACGAGAGCGCCCACTGACACCTGGGTCTCCACACTGGTGACCCCAGCTAAGGCTGGCGGACGCATACTTGGGGCCTCGCAGGTCTGCCAGGTTACCTGTTTTTTATTTTCTGTAAAATTACTTTAGTTAGATTTTTGAAACTCCAAGTATTCCTCAGGTATATAGTTGTTAGTAATTTCCAGTTGTTCATATATTTTTATGTTATAGGCATTTCGGTATAACAACCTTTTTTTGGGACTACCCCATATTCACGCACCTGGGGCCTTTTAGGCCTGTGTTCAAATAACACGGAATAACTCAAATAAAAATACTTTTCAAAATTTATTTTACAATTGCAAAGTAAGGATGCATTCCCAGTAGCGCTGGGGTCCGCCAGGAGGGGATCCGTAATGGATCTGACCTCCTGGTGACCCTGGCTAAGGCTGGCGGAATCCTGCCATTTCGGCAGCCTTAGCTGGAGTTACCAGGAGGTCAGATCCATTATGTATCCCCTTCTGGCGAACCCCAGCGCTACTGGGAACACAGCCTAAGATGTGTATATTTCAAAACAGAATTATGTGCATAAAACAACAAAAAAGTAAGTAAACGGGCACGCCAAATATAGGAATTCTATATACAATTTTTTTATGAAAACATTTTTTGGTTGTAGCAAACTTGGTGCAGGAATATTTATTTGTAACTTTACATATTTCCCCGACAATTCTCGCATATTATTTTTTCGGCTGAATGTTCCTTGCATACATTTTGTCCACAAGTAGAACAGAAACGCTCCGATTTTCCTTCCTTCTTTGCTGGACAAATATAGCAGCGCTTTCTTTTTTTTTCTCTTTGCTCTGGATGTTCCAGAAAGCGTATTCCACATCGGATCATTGCCTCTATTATTTACCTTGATAAGCATATCATGCTGCTTCTCTCCATCATAGTGGGCATCAAAAGTTCATAACAAAGTTCTGTCAAAAATAGACGTCTCTTGTCTTTCCTGTTGGCATGGAATTCTGGATTAGTTTGACAATAAACAATGTAGCTATTGAGGGCTGACACATCAAGGATATTGGAAAAAAGGGCAACAGGCCAACGTTTAGTCTGCCTTATGCACGAATACTCTCCAATCATTTCGTCCATCTTGTCGACACCTCCTTTTGTCTTATTATAATGCAGTATGATTTCAGGGTTTTTTTTCCTGTCATTGGTGTCAATACTTCCATCGTGATGCATTGTACTCAGTAATATCACGGATTTTTCTTTCTTGGCTTTAGAAGACACCATTGTTGTTTGATTGCAGAAACCGAATACACTCTGGTAGATTTTTCGCTGTGCATTGTGCTTCATGATTGGAGGAATTTCGCGGCGGTTTGGCCTCATAGTACCAATAAGTGTAAGTTGTTTTTGAAGCAAAAAGTTGGCCATTTCAAAATTGGTAAAGTATTTACACCCGCGCCGCTGTTGGCTTCAAGATCCGCACTGCACATGCGCATGCGCAGTGCGCGTTTTGAAGCTAACAGAGCGGCGCGGGTGTATACGTCACCCGGCGCCGGAAATGACGCGGATCGCGTCACCCAGCCCCACTACAGGCCGGCAGAGACACCACAGAGCGGCGGGGAAGCGCGCATTTTAATATGATTACAAGATCACGCCTATGGAGGCGTGATAACATGAAGAGGGAGCGCCTGCCAGGGTGACTATGAATAGCATAGTCACTCATTATCATCCATAATGAGGTACTATAATAACATTTTTCTTCAATGTCACTTGCTGCATTTAGGAGCTAAAAGTAGTGTAGGGTAAGTGTTACTATGCTCTAGGGACAGCTTTTAATAGGTTTTGAGGTGTTTTGGGGGTGACAGGATCCCTTTAAGCAGGATTAAAAATCATTGTTCTCTCCAGCATATCATCCTGTGTTAACAAGATGTGCTGCCAAGTACAACACTGATCGTAATGATCATTCTATGTGCAGGGAAGTATGGTCGGTCTGTTTAAGCAGGTTACTAATGGGTGGCCAATCAGTTTCTGTGCAGTCATGGGCTGGCTATTAAAGGATAGTCAGTCAGTTTCTGGGCAGCCTTGAGGTGGTTATTAAAGGATAGTCGGTCGGTTTCTGTGCAACCTTGTGGTGGCTATTAAAGGATAGTCGGGTCAGTTTCTGTGCAGCCTTGGGGGGCTATTAATAAATAGTGGATTGGTTTCTGTGCAGCCTTGGGTGGCTATTAAAGGATAACCAGT